>CABFWO010002614.1:45806-84763 GCA_902155825.1 Timema genevievae
CCCCCGGCCCCCGACCCGCCCCCTGAACCGCCTCCAGCGCCGGACATGGTGGACTTCCCGCCCCCGCCAGAGGAGGCTCAGAGGATCATCTCCACGCTTCTTCCTCGGTAAATAACCACTCGCACTTGGGACCTCCTGATTACTTAAATATTGCAATACAGGTTAAATCTAGATAATTTTTGTGGGACACCTTGGCTTAGTCGATGCCACGTCTGCCAATTGATCTAAAAGGCTCCGGGTTCAATTCCCATTGTGACCGGAAATATAATATTGAGGAATTAAGTTTGTCCTGCTCACTATATGGTATATTATCGGCCTGGGTTCTGGTTATTGTGTTTGTCCTAGAGTGAGCTAAGGACAAGTCACTAACAATTATCATTGGCATTTATATTTACTAATAAACAATATACAGGATGATTTTCTCTCTAGAGGTCCCAAACTTTTGTCAAGTTAATCTCAATCTATATATAGTTTGTCATGAAACTGTACATGCATATAAGCCTTCGACCGTGTGAAACAGGACCTGCTCACAGCTGATGCTGAAAATGGTCCTCTTCGGCATTTAGGCACTTTTACACTTGACCCTCCAAATTTTGGAATGCTTTTCTTAAAGTGTCCTCAGTAATGGCTTTAATATCTTGGCATATACACCCAATATCACTTCTGAGAGAATTTCAGGTCTATTGGAGAACCAATTTATCTTCGTTCTCTCTCGGTTAACTGTTGCCAAATCTCCTTTCTTCCTTTTATGGCAGAAGATGGCGGGTGTACTGTGGTGGAAAGGATCTACTGGCCCCATTGACGAACCAGAGTTGCGAAATGTCCCTTATATTTAAGTGAAGATTGACCACACGTAAAAAGACAACGCTATTTACCAATCGTAAACATGTAGTTACCTTATAGATGATATCCAGTATAGCTTCTTTGAAGACTGCGATTGTTCGGGCTTATTTCTGTAAAACGCTTCCCTTCAATAGCCCTCACAGAATTAAATCAAGTGGTGTATAAATCTGGAGATCTTTTTGGTGGCCAAAGATTCTTTTGAGATTACTTGGTCTCCAATAAACTTTCAGTTGCCGTTCACATTACACCATGATTCATCCGTAAACTAACCAGCCCCGTGGTGTAGGGGTCAGTGCACCTGGTTACGAACCTAGGGGTCTCGGCTTCGATTCCCGGCTGGTACCTTGGGTATTTTTCCCGAAAGGGTAGTCACCCAAACGGTCACCAGGGTTTGGTTGATAAGGCTTAATTTAGTTTTTAGTGTTTCCATTGGTTCCACACCATCATACTATCATCCTCATACTATCACCCTCATCTCCTCTCATCGGGACATGTAAAGAGCTTCGACGGAAAGGATGTACGATTAGTACATTCGGGAGTGCCCTGGGTAACGGCACATTAGTACTGGCTAATCTTTCTACTACTAGATTATGATTGTTGTAGCCCAGACGCGCAGTATTATACTATCCGTAAATAAAGTGAGGTCCAAAATCCCAGGATTCTTAATAGAAAAAATCTTGAAACCTTAAACAAAACCGCACACATTTTTCATGGACCATCGGGGGAAATTCTTGAACATATGACACACACGCACGATAAGGATGTATTTTCGAATTTTTGGCAGCTCTCCTTTGACATGTGGAATACGAGTATGTACGATTGAGAAAGTATGCGTAATGCATACTGATTAAGGCAAGGTCACAGGAACTATAAATAAATGGCGATTGTATTTACAAAAGCTTTGGGGCCTCTGGTGAGCGAATCATCCTATAATATTGACAGAACTTTTTTTAAAGTTGTATTTAAAATTAATTCCACTAATAATGTTTAGAATAAATTCATTTTGTATTAATATTATTCGAATTTAGTGATAGTATTTCATTTGGCATTCGGGCTATGCATATTTAATCTCCTAACATACTAGTTTTAAAATATAAGTTTTTAAGCACTTAACAAGATGAGGGTTATTACTTATTAGTTCTTGGCATTGCACTACACTCTGGATTTCAGAAATTTTTGGTCAATGTCTGAAACACAAGGCCTCAACTATCTTGACCATAACTGAGGCCCTTGGAACTTTGGGAACTAATGTATCAGTGTTGAATGGAATTCGAACCACCTATGTGCTACATGCAATTACATAAACAAATTTGCATCCAACGTTTGAACCAAGTACCCTAAAAAATAGGAGCACTGAAGGTGTTTCTATAGTTAAATTTTACATCCTGCCCTAGTCCTCAACAAAGATTCATGGTAATTACAGGCACAAACAACATTCGTAAAGTTGTCATCTAAATATCCCGTGTGTATTATTAACATTTGAATAGCACACAGCCACTTCGGTGGTCACATGGTCTAAGGCGTCACTGTCGCAGTAGACTAGACTGCCGATGACGGGGAGATTGTGGTTCTAATCTCGGTCTGGTGTACTGAGGTTTTTTTTCCCTAAACGATTTTCCACTCTCCCTTTACGCAAATGCGGTTACACTTCCTTTAAATATAACCTTCCTCATCCCTAAAACCATCAACATAATTAATGTGTAGCCCGAACGGACAGTAAGACGCGGTGCTAAAAAAAAAAAGCACACAATCAGTTTAGATAATGTGTCATGTGCTTCTAGCACTGGTACATTTGTGCTTGTAAAAACACAAAACAAATCAAGCAAAGAGTTGTGTTTCATGCAATATGCAGCAAAGTGTTGCTATCATTTAACCGTAAAACTTGCAAATAAAGCTGAAGAGTATAAACACAGTTGCGTGGCAAGTATTATTATTATTATTAGCACCGCACTATATATTATGTTTTAAATTATCACATCAAACACCATGGCTATTAATAGCTTATTCTACGGGATAAGGATGAGGAAGCTTGTATACGAAAGCACACTTGTATTAACCACGGAAAGAAATAGTGAAACTATAATGATTGATCAAATGTGTAAAAAAACTGGCTGAGATTCAAATCTAGACCCTTTGTCACCGGAAAACTGGTATATTGAATATCACCTTAGACCATGTGACCACTGGTATGGATGACACATTATCATTATTATTATAATTATTATCTTTTTTTATCCCTGCATCTTACTACCCATTGGGGCTTTACACATTACCATTATTTGTTAATTACACTAATGTGTTAGGGATGAGGGAGATTGAATTTAGAGGTAGTGTACCCATGTTTGCATAGAGTTAGAGTGGGAAACATATTTTGCAAAAAACACCCTTAGAACACCCGGCCGGGATTCGAACCCCGATCTGCATCGGCAGTAATCTAATGCGAGAGTGGCGCCTTAGACCGAGTGGTCCCCAGACGTACTGAGCTGATCAAGAGTTTGTGTGTCTGTTTTTCATGAGCACTAACACTGAACACAATATCTATAGCGCGCATAGTAACCCCTGTACACAAACATGTGTACCTCTGAGCCGGAATTTTAAGTGCTGGTAGAAATAAAATGAAGAGTTCTTTTTATATCTATTTGAGACAAAGAGAAGCGTTGGCTGGCTACTTCTGCTGGTTGATAAATAAATATCATTTGGAAACAATGGAACACATTGTGATGTGTGTGTGTGTGTGTGTGTGTGTGTGTGTATGTGTATGTGTGTGCGCACGTATGTATTGAATGTATGTATTGTATGCAATGTATGTATGTAATGTATGTATGCAATGTATGTATGTAATGTATGTATGCAATGTATGTATGTATGTATGTATGTATGTATGTATGTGTGTGTGTATGTATGTATGTATGCAATGTACGTATGTTTGCAATGTATGTATGTATGTATGCAATGTACGTATGTTTGCAATGTATGTATGTATGCAATGTATGTATGTATGTATGTATGCAATGTACGTATGTTTGCAATGTATGTATGTATGTATGTATGTATGTATGTATGTATGTATGTATGTATGCATGCAATGTATGTATGTATGCAATCTATGTATGTATGTATGTATGTATGTATGTATGTATGTATGCAATGTACGTATGTTTGCATTGTATGTATGTATGTATGCAATGTATGTATGTATGTATGTATTGTATGCAATGTAATGTATGTACGTATGTTTGCAATGTATGTATGTATGTATGCAATGTATGTATGTATGCAATGTACGTATGTTTGCAATGTATGTATGTATGTATGTATGTATTGTATGCAATGTAATGTATGTAATGTATGTATGTATGCAATGTATGTATGTATGTATGTATGTATGCATGCAATGTATGTATGTATGCAATCTATGTATGTATGTATGTATGTATGCAATGTACGTATGTTTGCAATGTATGTATGTATGTATGTACGCATGTATGTATGTATGTATGTATGTATGTATGCAATGTATGTATGTATGTATGTATGCAATGTACGTATGTTTGCAATGTATGTATGTATGTATGTATGTATGATATGTATGTATGTATGTATGTATGTATGTATGTATGTATGTATGTATGTATGTATGTTTGCAATGTATGTATGTATGTATGTATGCATGTATGTATGTATGTATGTATGTATGTATGCAATCTATGTATGTATGTATGTATGCAATGTACGTATGTTTGCAATGTATGTATGTATGTATGCATGTATGTATGTATGTATGTATGTATGTATGCAATGTATGTATGTATGTATGTATGTATGTGTATGTATGTATGTATGTATGTATGTGTGTATGTATGTATGTATGCATGTATGTATGTATGCATGTATGTATGTATGTATGCATGTATGTATGTATGTATGCAATGTATGTATGTATGTATGCAATGTATGTATGTATGTATGTATTTATGTACGTACAATCACCATCATTTCGATATTCGTCATTGAAATTATTTATTTATGTTTTTGTCAAACCATCCGCTGGCCGGTTCTGGCCCTTGGGCCGTAGTTTGGGTGCCTTTGCATTAGAGTCCAGGGGTCCCCAAACTACGGCTCGCGGGTCAAATCCGGCCCACGGAATGTGTTTATCCGGCCCGTAGACGCTTTGAAAAAAAAAATATTTTTTTAAATGCTGAATACCGAAATGATGGTTGTCCTTAATGCAATGCATAAAATCCGCGCTAGTCACGTTCCATAAAGTGTCTTTTTAGCGGAGGATCCGGTCCGAGGTACGTTTCCCATTTGAGGAGGGAGGTGTAACTGTATTGGCTGCACAGCTTACATTCTAGTCATGTTTAACTATGGTTATAAGATATGCATACAGTATATCGAAATGAGATCTAGAATGAAATGATATATATATATATATATAATGTATGTATTGTATGTATCGTGTTCAATCCAGCCCACCTAGAACTTTGAATATTCTAATGTGGCCCTCTGCTTAGTAAATTTGGGAACCACTGCATTAGATCATTCGTCCACTGAAGCGGGTATAATCATCACCATCATCATCACTACTACTTTCATTATCATCATTATTATGATTATTAATCTTACTAGCCGATATTTCTAAATAAATACAGGATACAATTGTGGTTTGTTTTATATGTTGTAACGTAGGAATCCATCCATTTTGAAATCATCTTGAATGTTGTAGGGAGAATGTGATGCTCTGTACCTGTGAGTGTAGATCACATTTGACAGAAACTTTGTCCCTGTTCCAGTGTTTCCCCGGGAAACTCGGCCAAGAGAAGCAGTGTCCGGAGAGGTCATGAGTTGCTGAACTCATTGAATGTCGACAGCGGCAAGACTCAGTCGGAGGGACGGAGAGTGACCACCGCCACACAGACCACGCTGGTAAAATAACCCTCATGTCAGACATTCATATGCTCTCAACACAAGCCAGGGGTTATCAACACCTGTGACCGCACTTTAACCCTCGTATCATACCACAGTCCATTGGACTAAGTAACTTTGACTAGATCAAGATTTGAAATGACAAAGCTACCAGAGTTAGTTAACGCATTGAGTCCATGTATCTGATAATGAAGTTGAATATATCTCAAACATTTAGAATTAATATCTAATAATGGGATTAAAAAGTCATGCGAACTTTAAATTGTGTGAAATTTAGTAGGCCCTTTATTGGCTAAATTTTGAAACGCCAATAAGATATTTAATAAACAGCAATATTGTCAAAATAGAACTATTTCTTTGAATATGTCAACCTCAATACCACTAATATAAATTAGGGTTCCCTATAAAAAAAACCTCTCTAGAGCCACCATGGGGTCTACTCAACCACCTATTCTTACTTTATGGCAATACTTTAATTAAAATACAACCTGCTTCAATGACCGCATGGTCTAAAGCACAACTCTTGCAGTAGACTAGACTGCCGATAACTGGGGGATCGAGGTTTGAATCTCGGTCGGGTGTACTGAAGGTTTTTTCCCCCATAATGGCTTTCCACTCTATCTCCACTCAAATACAGGTACACTTCCTATACATATAACCTTCCTTAGCCCTAAAACTATTAGCGTAATTAATACATAAGCGTATAAACCGAACGGGTAGTAAAACCTGGTGATTAAAAAAATATCCAAATCTTCAAAGCATTTTTTTCGCCTTTCCCCTTCCATGTATCCAGTTTGAGAATGCGGGTATTACACACTTCTCGGCTGGATAACATGTTTTTTATTCCTTGTGCCCTAGTTAACAGATAGTATATATCTTGTTTCAGCCAAAGACACGTCACCAGCGACCATATGGCTGGCAGACTGGCACGAACCAACCTCCCTTCCACCTCCAAGACCCACCTCCTCCACAGCTGCGGTTTGCCAGCTTGCCTTATGATGGGGCCCTCAAGTTATCGAGGTTCCCTCCCCCATGGCTGCCACCACGGACTGTCCCTAGCGCAGTGGAGAGACATAGAGAGGTGCGCCGCAGAGGCTCTGGAGACAGTGACAGCGCGGGCGGTTGTGGAGGGGAGGAACCATGCCCCCCTCTAAGGTAAGTTTCACTCACTACATAAGATAAGAGCTATCACTATAAAGATGGTTTTAATATAACGAAGTGAAACATTTTATCTTCTATATCTAAAGATTACATGAGCCTCAATGACAGACAAATACACTCAAGTATAGAACTATTAGGGTTTTCTGAAATATGTTGTAGTCTTAAAATGGCTATGTTAAACCTATTCTAAGTGATGGAAATAATAAAGGGGGCATAAAAGGAAATTAACATTCATTAGTGTTAAGAAGGGTTGGGAAAATCATAATAGTAAATCATATTGTGGAAAAACACTTCCATTGTACACAGCATAGATCCACATATTGATCTCCAAACCACCAGAATTATAGTCTATCACTAACTTGAGGTCTAAGACCTGAGGTGTGTAAACCGGTTGTCACCACACCATGAAATTGTGGCGATTTTAAGTTTTCCAGCTCTCAGAGTAAAATAAACTTTTTTCTGGTGACATGTGCTGGTTGTAACTTGATCCCCCTGGAAAACTTCATGTACCTCTGGGGGTACATGTACCATAGTTTGAGAAAAACTGCACTGTTTCGTTTTAAAATTTCAATCCTCAAAGTCCTCAAGTCCACCAAAACACACAGGTCTGCACATGTATGTGACAATAAACTAACCCTTCTTTTCCACCAAAACACACAGGTCTGCACTTGTCTGTGACAATAAACTAACACCTCATTTCCACCAAAACACACAGGTCTACACTTGTCTGTTACAGTAAGCTAACTCATTTCCACCAAAACACACAGGTCTGCACATGTCTGTAACAATAAACTAACCCCTCATTTCCACCAAAACACACAGGTCTGCACATGTCTGTGACAATAAACTAACCCCTCATTTCCCCCAAAACACACAGGTCTGCACATGTCTGTGACAATAAACTAACCCCTCATTTCCACCAAAACACACAGGTCTGCACTTGTCTGTGACAATAAACTAACCCCTCATTTCCACCAAAACACACAGGTATGCACATGTCTGTGACAATAAACTAACCCCTCATTTCCACCAAAACACACAGGTCTGCACTTGTCTGTGACAGTAAGCTAACTCATTTCCACCAAAACACACAGGCTTGCACACATGTCTGTGACAGTAAACTAACCCCTCATTTCCACCAAAACACACAGGCTTGCACACATGTCTGTGACAGTAAACTAACCCCTCATTTCCACCAAAACACAGGTCTGCACATGTCTGTAAAAAAAAACTAACCCCTCATTTCCACCAAAACACACAGGTCTGCACTTGTCTGTGACAATAAACTAACTCCTCATTTCCACCAAAACACACAGGTCTGCACTTGTCTGTGACAATAAACTAACTCCTCATTTCCACCAAAATACACAAGTATGCAGTTGTTTTAACCGTAAACTAAATAAAATAATAGATTATTTCAAAATACCTATTATATTAGAAGTAGTTTTGACTTTTAATTTACATCACTTGATGTTGTACAGGTTTTTTATCTTATCATTAATCATTGTATATGTCACAACCCTGACTGACAACCAAACTCAACATATCAACGTAAAATTCACAATTTATATGTATATTCCTGTATCTACAACAAAAGATATTGATGACTCTAATGATTGAGCAAAAGAAGGACAGTTTAAAAAAATGTATCGGAATTTGCCCAGAGAGTATGAAAAGGCCCTTTCTTGGGAAAATAATTCCAAGTAAACCCAGCCAGAATAAGAACTCTCAAGTTCCGACTCCCTGGGTCAAGGTCAGGTCAAGGTCAGTTCAATATCAAAACACATCAGTTCTGAGCTAACTCTGTGGCATCAAAAATGGAACATTGTTGTAATGTTTCTTCACACTCTTAAACTGAAAATTCAAGTTAAAGTTAGTAATTGGCAAATATAAAACAAATTAAAATGCTAGGCTTACAAATGAAACTGATCCATACATTGACTTTCTGAAAAACTAATGAAAAAGTTGTAAAGTTCTTTGCAGATAAAAACCGAAGAGGTAATAAATTCAGTTTCCGTCTAGCAGTATTTACAAAAAAAGATAAGTAGCTGTTCTCATTGGCTCTTAACTCATGTGCACAAAGGCTTCATTGATGTATGGCCCAAACTTTAAATAAACATCATACCTTCGAATCACACTAGGGCATAACAGCATATTGTGCAGTTGTCAATAAAAGTTGCACATAAAATTTTTTAAATAAATACCTAGGGGAAACACTAAGAGCGTTACTTGTTTTGGATATTTTATTTTGGGAAAAATATGTAACTAGGAATTAATAAGAACATTCGTGGATCCACACACATTTAACTATTTCTGTTTGAGACCCTGTTCTTAAAAGCAGCTTTTAATTTTAATATTGGATTGAAGCTATAGTTAGACGCTCTTGTTTAAGTTGCGAATTACATTGACATTAAAGTGAAGGAACAATATAGAGCTGATTGTTTATATAAACACTTTGGAACAGTGGTTCCAAAACTGTGGGTTACGACCCACTGGTGGATCATGAGCCAATTTTTTGTGGGTCGTGAAAAGTCTTGAACTGTGAAAATTTTGTAATTATTTGAAAAATTGGGAAAGTGAAAAATAATAAAGAGAGGTACAAAATAAGACACAAAATATACAGATACAGATAAATAAAAAAATCTTCCCCCCCCCAACATATTCTACCTTTTTATTTGTTTACAGAAAAACATAGTTTGACAACCTCATACTGTTTCTTAAATAGCAGTAACAATAAATAATAATTTATAAAAAGCTTAAAAAACTTGAAAAATCTATTTTGTCTGGGAATTTTGAAATGTCATCTTGAATGTATTACATTTTATTAAAAGTATAAATAATTGAGGGATTAGGTGGCTCTTCAGAAATTGGGTCTCCTTTCAATTTAGGAAATATTAAACTAGTTAACTAAACATAGAACAACAGTTCTTCCTAATGGCAAAACATTTATTTAAAAAAGGTTGAAACTTTATAATCGTATCTATTATCCTTGTGATTACAGAACCTTGGATGAGCTGACAGATTTCTCCGACGACTCTCTGGAAGAGTTGTTACCACCACCCCCTTCTATCACATCCAAAAGAAATAGTATCGCCTGGGAGGTACCCCTTGGGCCGGAGGATGTTGACCCTCTTCTAACACCCGGCAGTACTAAGGTTGTGGGGCGCAGAAGGCACAGATCTACAGACCACTCCAGTAGGTTCCCATGCTTGGGTATGAAACCACTATCACAACTAACTTTACCTATGCTTTGGAATAACTACCAAATGTGACCATCCCTTTTTCTTCCAAGCATCGGAAACCAGTAAACATAGACCCACTTATTACTCTCTCGCTTTAGGATCAAATTATGTTAAACACTAAACATGCACAACACTCCATCACTAAGAAACTTGAAAACATGGACTTAATTATTATTTGTGTTTTGACTTTTTCCTGCTTTTATCATACCATTATGTACAGTAATATTTTTTTCAATATGTTTGTAGAATTAGAGCCTAAAGTCTGATTATAGTGGGTTAGTTTCATTTTCATCTTGCTTTTCCTCCTGAAATCACCTACCAAGTTTTAAATTAAACGACTGATTTTTTTATGGGGTTTTTTTTTCTAGGTCAGGGCTAGCAAAAACAGTTGCCCAATATGTCGATAATTTTCTAAATAAACACTTTTGCGTTCCAATATGAATTTTGAGTAACAAAATTGAGTTTTGAAGTCGTTCTTAATCCTTATGAATAATTATGTATATTATATGTTAAATTTACTATACTATATTTTTTTTAATATACTATAAGCTATAATTAAATATTTTTTTTAATTACAAAATAGAGAAACCAATATTTAACATATTTAAGAAAACAACACAAGACATTAAAGTGATTTTTTGAGGCAAATCAGGCCCCTTCCTCAGCAGAATGGAGTAGAACACTAAATGTACTATGACTATAAGTTGATAATGAGCTGGACACTTGGCACCGACATTCTAACTGGTAGATTGTAAGTTCACAGCTGCAGATGAAATAGATGATGTTGGTTATTATTTTGGCTGAGGAATATATTGACTGCTATGGAGGTGGTGTTGTGGGGTTGGTTACTTAACATTTTCGAACTGTTGATGTTGATTAAAACACATCAGAGGGTCGAGAGAAGGCATCTCATACATATTACAAACATATTGATCTTTATAAGATACTACATAAGTTACTGTTTAAAGTACTGTACATAGTACCTTCTTGAGTTAATTTGTTTTATTGCAGTCCATCAGTCAAAACATGTTTATTAACTAGTACCACGACTTACTACCCGGTCAGGTTATACGCTTACGTACTAATTACGCTGATGGATTATGAATGGGGAAGGTTGGATTTGAAGGAAGGGAACCCGCATTTGCATGGAGGGAGAGTGGAAAACCATTTATAGAAAACCACCCCCAGTTCACCCGACCGAGATTCGAACCTCGATCTCCTCGTTCTTGGCAGTCTAGCTCAACATGAAACTAGAGCGTTAGCCAAACATGTTTGTTGACTAAATAAATGGTGTTTAAATTACCAAACTAAGCCTGCCTTGACTAGTTTGAATAAGGAATAGCTTACATTAATTCACATCTCTAAAAAAAATTAGGAATGGCCCCTCGGATCGTTAAGGATATTGAAGGATTCAAGAAAATTTCAAAGTCGAGAGACTAATACTTGGAAAAAAAAAAAAATTCTATCAATTTTTCAAGGGAAATTTATCTTAGAGCTATAATACTACTTAATGGGGGTTCAAAATTATTCACAATTTTTACTAAGATTTGGATTCGAGATTCGGGATACAAAGGTAAATTGGAGATTTGGATTAGTAAAATAGTGAATTTGACCCAACTCTAAAAAAAATTATTCAAGTGCTTGACATTTAGATTTAGAATTTGATTCAGTATGAGTTTGCTCAACAAATAAATTTTAAATAAATTAATTTGATTTAGCCCTTTTTGAAAATTACATCTATATTTAAAAAATTTGTTTGTACAGGCAATGCTTTTATGATATTGATTTGTTTATATCACAATTAAGTCCTGATTTGACAATTATGTTTGCACCAAACTTAATTTAATTTAACAAAAATCTATGTTTATAAAATAAAATTCAAGCTACATTAGTTTTTAAGTGATCTTACAATGTAGTTAACAGCCTTAATATTTGCATTAAAAGAGATGTTTGTACATGACATTATTGATTGTAAAGTTGTATTCCTAATGTGTGTTTAACCTCTCACTTCTTTGATCTAGGTACCAGTTCCATACACAGACTCAGAGACCAAGAGGAATGGCCTGATCCACCAGCAAGTACAGAGGATGAAACATTCTCACCATTGAGCGATTCCTACTATGACTCATCTGCCACCAATGAGCAAGATGACCATAACTACAATCAACTGGGTATTCACAGCAAAGAAATGACCCCCAATGGCACTTATGTTATCCGCAAGGGTCGCAAGAAGGAGCGAAAACCATTACCCCCTTCTGACATTCCTCAGTATCACCCCAACTTCAGGCGTCTTGGGGACTTGAAGCGATGTAGCTCCACATTTGACAACATCAAGTCTCTTCTAAAAGAAGGATTTTTGGAAGGTTTAAACGAGGCCCCCGCAGACTTTCTTCCTCCGCCGCCTCCAACAATGATTCGAGGTGTGTCACTACCAACATTAGCCAGCAGTGACTGCAGTCATCGTGACAGGTTAGAGTTCTCTAGTGTGTCTTGCGGCAAAGACAACCATCTTCGCTCCAAGAATGATGTTCACAGAGTGTCCAGGCCTCATGAGTTAGCAGTCACAGTAGAAGAAGAGGAAGATCTATCGTATCCATATGGAATAGAGAAATGTAATGGAATAGATAGTCAATTCTCAGATCTCAGAGTCAGTGAGGAAGAAAGGAAACTTATAGCTCAGCTGGAACGAGAAAACTCAGGGCAGTTTCTAGACACTAGTGCAGAGTCACTTCTTTTAGGCGATAGAGATTTTTTGTATCACAAGAGAAGAAGCAGTTCATCCGACTCGGCAAAAATGAGCACAAAAAGAAGTTTGTCAGAGCGAAAAGATTCCTTTGAGTACAATCATCGAAATCATGAAAGTATTTTTAATGATGACTCGTTAGAGTCAGGACATATGACAGACAGTCTCAATACTCATCCAAATGATATTGGCCATATAACCAATGGCACATGTCACTATAGCACTCATAAGACTGATGATAGATTGACAGAGAGCCAAGAAGCTCTTTTAGAAAATGTTATTCAGGATTCAAACTTTAAAAAGCGCCCAGATTGTTTGCGATCACGAAGTGAAGAGTACGCAAAGACAGTGGATGTTGATGATGTGTGGTTGTTGGCAGCTGAATTGAAACATTTCCAAATCGTGCCTGTTGTTGAAGGTATAGATAGAGATAGGATACCAGATGAATTCAAAGTGGCTGTAGAAATACTTCAACATGAGTTTCCTCCATTACCACCATCACCTGTTGAAGAGGACGACGACGAGTATTCTGAAATTCTCCACCCTAGTCCAGTGCAAACACCAAGAGGTAAAGCTGACACGCTCCCAGAACCTTTCTACCGGAGCTTAGAGCCACCGGGCTGTGACCTGAATGGCTCTCAGTTTATTAACAGGCCATGCCCTCCAGAGCCTCCTCCCCACCATGAGCCAACCTCAAGTCTCAAGACAAGATCCATGGATGCCGGATTTAGTAGAGGGCATCGCAATCACAATTACAGTTCCAGAAGAGAGGTAACTATAATGTTTATAGTTGTAACTGACCAGTTTGGTTATAATCGACCCAAAGAAGGAACAACCAGTACTGAACAGGAAATGACCGTCTCATTAGTAACATGTAGTAAACAAAATGTATGGAATGATAAAAAAATTTGTCAAGCATGACAATTAATGACCATGAACTAGCAGTAATGTGGAAAGTATTTCAAACAGGAATCAAAAAATGAATCAACTCAACTAAACTATTATAACAGTAGAGGAAAACATTATTATCAAATTGAGAAATAAAATGTATATTAGAGCTATATTTCATCTATCTAAATTAATATAGCACATGCCCGCTTCATTGGTCGCGTGGTCTAACGCGCTACTCTCGCAGTGGACTAGACTGTCGATGACTGGGAGATAGAGGTTTGAATCTTGGTCGATTGTATTTAGGGTGGTTTTTATAAAATGGTTTTCACCCTCCCTCCACACAAATATGGATACATTTCCTATAAATATAACCTCTCTAATCACTAAAAACCATAAGCGTATAACCCGAATGGGTAGTAAGACATGGTGCTAAAAATATATATGTAGGTGTATATATATTTATAAGTTATGTTCTATGTAAATATATATAGTACACAACTTATAAATAAAGGTTATCTACAAACAATATTTAAGCTTAAAAGTATTTGTTTTACTGGTGGGTGTAAGATATTGTAATGGTAACTAATTTTAATTTTAAATAATTTGTTCTTACCACATACTATCAGATCTACTCTTCATTCTTCTTCATACCATACAAGACTAGAATTACTATTTTTTCTTACAATATTATTTTTTAATATTGTTGTTGTTTGGCAGTACTTTTTCAATTTCATTAGTAACGTTAAAAGTAATTTCTATCATAAAAGAAAAGCAATCTCAAGCTGGGTGTCTTTCTTCTAAATTTGAAATTTACCATAGGTTAGTTCAATTTTGCTTGTTTTTCCTTGAAACACTAAAATAAACAAATTAAAATATAATAAAATACATTAGGCTCTCACTTATTTAGCATATATAAAAATTAGGGTCTCTCATTATTCATTAAGGTGGAATGGAAGGGAATGCGAGAAAAAGCATTAGTTTTTGCAGTTTTTAGGGAAAAACTTTTTTTTGCCAAAATAAATAAAATATTGCTCCAGTACAAACATAAAATTTAATTTTCTTCACATGGTGACCTCAAAATTTCTTGAATATCTGTCAAGGGTGTCCTGGAATTTAATGTCCACTTTTTCTCTTAATTTAAAAAGTTTTTCATCTAATGCCGCCAGGGCTTTGATGGATATTCAACAATGGTTGATATCATTATGTGAAGAAAATTAAACTCTCTGTTTATACTGGAGAAATATTTTTTTTATATTAGCCAAAAAAAATTTTTGGCATAAAAACTCTAAAAACACTTGTCTTTTCTCTTGTCCCCTTTCATACCACCTTAAATAGAATATTATGTTAACAATGTATACTTGACTTATATTTAATTAACTTCATACTCTTCTTAGCAACTTGGGCCAAGACTCCATTAAACAACAGAGGAATGTGCCAGATAGTAAATAGTTTTCATAACTTATTGAAAGAACAAAATATATTGATAAAACGATTATGTTTTTTTGTTTTGCGGTTGTGGCAACAAGAGATATTATAGTACATGAAATAATTAATTAAAATGTGTTATAATCACACTTAGATAATTGGCCACCAAAATTTTAAAAAAGTTTTTATAACTTATATAGAGCTGTACAAAATATTAGTTTCAAAATAAAACATTATTTTGTAAACAGTGCATGAACAAAACTAACACGCTGGTTTGTAATACATAAAGTGCCATTGTTTCGGCTGGTTCCTCAACTTTATCTCAGAAGAGCAAGCCATATTTTAGAAGCTCTTGTTTGAAAAGCATTTTTAAGTGAACCATAAACAACGCTTCCACAAAAAATAAACATATAAGGGTTATTTTTGTAAGTTTCTGTTTCACTTATGTAAATAATAATAATAATATAATATTTAGCACCGCGTCTTACTACCCGTTTGGGTTATACGCTTAAGTACTAATTACGCTAATGGATTAGGAATTGGGAGGGTTGAATTTAGAGGAAGTGAACCCGCATTTGCATGGAGGGAGAGTGGAAAACCACCCTCAGTTCACCCGACCAAGATTCAAACCTCGATCTCCCCGTCCTCGGCGGTCGAGCTCAACACGACAAGCGTGTTAGCCAACTACGCCACCGAGGCGGGTACTTATGTAAAAACTGTTTGTTTGTTTGTGTGAATGTTCTGACTAACAAAAGTAACAATAAATCAACAAATGGTCTTACAGATCACTGGTTTGGCAAATTCATATATGATCACTTTTCCTAGCTGTGACAGGGTCACCCATAGGAATTGTGGACCCCCCTACTAACATTTATCAGTGCCCCCTCTGTCCATATTTTAATAAATGTTAAAGTCCTATAATTTTAATATATTACTAGGTCTGCAGTCTATGGTGAAGTAAAATGTAAAACCTATTGAAGAAAAATCAATATGCAGAAATAACTAAGTCAGTTTATGTAGCCTAATTAATTGTGATATGTGATATGTGTAGGCCACTGACATGGGTCACTAACATCCCATATTTTGTGAATATCATCAACGTGAGAATCTAAAACATCTACACATAACATAGTAGGCCTACCTCCCAAACCTAATGTCTCTGTTTTAACTGTTTGTTCTGGTTTATACCTTTTATCTATGCACACATTTTCAACCAGTTGAGTGGGTAGATTCAGCTCACTATATCACAATTCCCACAATTCCTGAGGATTGGTTGTTTAAATCTGACACAAAGACCTTTGTGATATCTGGTAATGTAGGTTTAGAATAGCCAGATATAGGTTTCCTAATTTTCCTGTGTGCACCAGACTTGTGCTTATGTTCAAAAGACGATGGCCCTTGATGAGACATGGCTTGGTAAATTACACACAAAAAATCACTGAAGCGATAGTTTGAGCTCTAAACTATGATTCATTTGATTTAAAGGTATTACCATACATCACGATGCAACACGAACTCATGATATAATCTAAAATTAAACAGTTCTGCTAAAAAATCTGGAAAACTGTAAACACAACATAAACTGAACAGAAGGTAGATGACTAAAAGAAACACAGTTTTGCCAACGTGTCAGGTAGCCAGTGGAAGATTTCTCTCACGTACAACATAATTTCCTTATGAAGAAGGAAATGTCCCTTTATTAGTAGCCTACACTTTAAAACCTGTTGAAAACATAACTATTATTTCAATAATATGGGATTTAACAGAATACTTTTTTCATGTCTAAGAAATCAGGCTGGGCCCCCTGATCCCCCCCTCCCCCTATAGGTGGTCCTAGCTGTGAGATAGCACCTTTCCCATATGCCCCAAATATTATTGTAATTTTATTATTTGTATAAAAGCTCAAACCTTATATATATATATATATTAGGTTTGACCTTTTATACAAATATTATTGTAATTTTATTATTTGTATAAAAGCTCAAACCTTATATATATATATATTAGGTTTGACCTTTTATACAAATAATAAAATTACAATAATATTGTACATTTTAAAAGTTAAAAGGAAGTTTCTTTGGATAAATTAAGAATTTATTTGTTTAACTTTACGCAATCATTTTTCAATAATATAATTTAAAAATAAATACATAATTATATTTTTATTTATTGATATAATTAAGTATATAAATGCACATAATTTGATCAGGTATTGGAACGCTGTGAATATATATATATATATACACACACACACACAATTGTAATTTGTAATTACAATGTGTATATATATATATAATATATATTACATTACATATATATATATAAAATGTGTATATATATACATATATATATATATATATATATATATACACACACACAAAATTGTAATTTGATTATTTGTATAAAAGCTCAAACCTATTATATATATATATATATATTATATAATTATGTATTTATTTTTAAATTATAATATTGAAAAATGATTGCGTTAAGTTAAACAAATAAATTCTTGATTTGTCCAAAAATATAATATACTCTCCAAAGAAACTTTCTTTTAATTTTTAAAATGCACAATTTTATGCATGGAAGAAATTAAGTATATAGGAAATATGTTAATATTTGTCCTGTTATATTTCTCTCTCTTTGTGTCTTAAAAGTCTTTAGTATTTTTCTTTTTCCCACTTTTTGTGTTTTAGGCTTCCTATTTAAGGAAGTTGACTCACACGTTTCACAATCCCATATGAGGAGCTTTGATTAAATTAATCCTAATTTGAGAGATTGTGTGATAACAAATTGGCAGCCATTAGCTCTTTTTCCAGTGGCATTAGTGTAAATTATTAAGTGTTTCATTTTCACTGTGTAAGTCGTATATTTGTGGTTCTTTTAGTTTCTTACACTTTTTCTTTCCTGTGTATTCTTCTATATTGTATGAAATTAGTAATATATACTTAATACTGCTAGACTACTGATGCGCTTGATAGGTAATCCAACATAGATTTACAAAATAAGTTTTAAAAATAAACATAAATAATAAAATAATAAAATAATGTGTTAAAAAAGTTTTTATTTTCATACTATCATCCCACTTATGAATAGTGAGATAACTAACATAATTTTATTAGTATATAATTTATTTAACCTATATGGCATGTATAGTAATTAAAATGTATAATTTAAGCTCATGCTGCCTAGCACTAATAATCCAAGTGTGTTAAGTGTTTTATGAAATAAATCTTTAATATTTATAATTTCCTCGTTTTCAGATTCCTTCTGAACGAAGGACCTTACCTTCAGAGCTGCCTGGTCCTCTAAGACGTAGAACTTTTCAAAAGCGTACGGCTCAATCCCCGCAAACAGAGACCCTGCAAACATCTTGTTCACTCCCGGAGACCCCAATATTTGCTCGTGGCTGTGACATCCCCCGCACACCACATCGCCGTGCTCCTGATATCCCTAGCATGGCCCGGACAGCCCCGCGACCTGGTGGACTCTCCACCTCAGGGTATCGTCGTGTGGGGACAGGACCTCTCGGTCAAGCTCTTGTAGGAGCAGAGCTGCTCAGACTCGCAGGGGGTCCAGGCAGAGGATGGTATCCTCGGCACAGACAGCCACGTCCAGCTTCAATCGAGCACTTGGACAGGTTGACCGTGGGACACAGCCCTGGACACTCTAATCCCAGCCCCTGGGAAGCAAGGGATGCGAGGAAACCTCTGACACTACCCCCTAACCTCTCACCCAAGTTCTTTCACCGCTCGCCACGAGAAGCTCTCAGAAGAGTCACAAGTCTTCTCATCAGGAAGGGTGAGTCTTATATTATACACTTTTAATTGCAAACTAATTAAAAATAATTGGCTACTGCGGGTGTTTAAAAATGCTTGGATTGGATTGGATTGGATTGGTGAACATTTGAAATGTTAATAGTCGAGTTTTCATTTTCTCATGATGAAATAAAATATGGAATAGTACCAGAGGCAAACTAGACCCTAGGCTCCATATAATTTGCCGCCCGGTCTCAACTTAATCTAATAATAAACGAAACAGGTTTCTTTTTACTGAAACGTGTAATTCAATAGGAAAACATAATTTTTTTACATAAAATCCTACTTTAAGCAATTTAAAGGTATTTTTTAATCATAATTGGGGTTGTAGGTGTTATGAATTTAATAAGGCTACAGTGTGCTACAATCTGCTTTATATGAGAAGATATCTTCTCGACAGCGAACAATGTTCATTTATTTATGTGTAGAAGAACTATGTGAAATGCAGTTGTCACTTTTAATAAATATTATCAAGACCTTTAATAACGATAATAATAATAATAATAATAGTATGTCTGGAAAATATCAATTTGTAGCTCAGTTTGCAGAAAAATCAGCCAGTACTAATGTACCATTGCCCGGAGTACTAATTGTACGTCCTTGCTGTGGAAGCTCTTTCCATGTCCCGATAAGATGAGATGATGGTGATAGTGAATATGAAGGTGTGGAACCAGTGGAAACTCTTAGACTTAACTTAAGCCTAATTAACTAAACCCTGATGATCATGGGAATTATTCTCCTTTCGAGAAAAATCCTTTGGTAGCAACCAGGAATCGAACCTGGGACCTCTAGGTCAGCAGCTATGAGCTCTGATCACTATATCACGTGGCTGGCTATCAGTACCTACAAAATAAAACTAACAAAAATAATATTGGTGCAGACTGCAAAAAAAAAATATGTGTAAGGCCTACTGTCTCATTCAGAATTCCAGCATTAATATTTATATTCAGTACATTTCACAAACAAGAATACTGTTAATAATAATTTCCATAAAATTTTTAAATATGTCGCGATTCTCTCTCCCGCGTGAACCTCCTGATGATGTTGTTATTTAAATAATGTATATATTAATACATATCTTACAAGTTTTATTTTCACATATTAAGCTGCTACATTCAAGAAATTGCCCTAATAACACTCGCGTTTCTTCATCGTGTCTTTCTCTCAGAACACCTCGTTAACAAGTGCTGCAAATTATTCATACCCCCCACCAGTTTCATGGCTATAACATTAATTTTGATACTGAGAGCTGCTGAACTCTTGCGAGCACAAGCAAAACTACCTTTTAAAAAGAAATCAAAATAAATACAGTTTGCAAATGAAAAATATTGCTCTCTTTCTCGCACTCACACTGCGAGGTTTTTTTTCTTTAATAATTACTAGAGCTAGAAACAAGCAAACCAAATGTTCCTAACCCGTAGCCTGCTCGCACGTGTACGGAAATGAATACACAACAGTACAGTGCGACTAATAGATTTGACACAAACTTAATTTAATTACACCAAAAGCTATGCAACAAAGCAGGATCATTACAAATATTTTACTTAAATTGTTTATTTAAAAAAACTACTGAGAAAACTATTTAGGGTATCTTGGCTTCATTTTTTATTCTTACATTATGTTTCTGAACACAGACCCACACTATCATAGACAATGATCTTTAGACATCTGAGATTTTGTAATTTACCCAACTGTAGGTATAACAGGCACACACACAACATTCTGTATTGACATTAATACAGTACAGCAACCATATGATTATCATAATTATCTGGATCCTGGAAAAGTAGGAATACATTTAAAAAAATTACAAACAAGGAGGGGGGGGGGTACCGATTTCTTGTGTTCTTTTATTTAAAACACAATTTTATTAATGTAAGTGCAAATATCACATTATTACATTTTAACAATAATAGGTATACTCTATTCACGGTAGGAATTACTCTCTGAAAGGTCTTTTTTTCCTACCAATATCCTACTATATAATAGATTTCTGGTAGGGAAAAAGACCTTTCTGAAAACAATTCATACGCCAACAGACTTTAAGTAACTTTAACATAAGAAAATATGTATATTGGCAACATGAATCAAACATTACTATGATTAACTATGAATTAACGATGGTTTTATTAATATATATATGTAACAACCTTAATAAATCAAAAGAATATTTTGCCTTGTTACAGACTTTAACCAAAACATTTTTATTTTCCATGGAATAGTTATGGAGTTAGAAACAACTGAATTGTTTGAAATTAAATTTTACTGTTAAAAGACCTTTAACAAACTCTATATAAACCTGAAATAGATTTTATTTTGTCTGGAAGGATACTATGTTCTTTTGTTTCTAGATTATTATGTAAAAAACAAAAAGACAGTCAATACACAAGTGACAAAACTAGCACATAGATCTGCAGTTGTATTAAATTCAAAATCAATTACAACACATACAAATCATTTCAAACCCACCAAGATTCAAACCAAATCATAGTGTACAGTGATCATTTTAATTTTAATTTTGAATTCATGATTATTTTTTTTCTGTTGTCAGTTTAAAAAAAAAGTATATGTTGAGAGAGTTAAACTTTACTTAACTGCATTATTTTTAACTAAACATATAGTGGATCCAGGGCTTTTATGGTGGTGCCTGACAGCTAGAAAAAGTTACTAGACCAAATTATGTATCCGGTGCCAAATCATGTGATTTGCAAAAACATATGTTTAGCAGCTGTCACTTTTGCAGGTAAAACTTAGGTCTATACAAGAAACATATATTAAAGTTTTATTTATTTTTTAGTTTTTATTTATTGTTGATGTATTAATTATTAATTTTTTCTAAAATACTTAAAATCTTAGCATTTCATCCCATATGAGTTTATATTATTATTATTATTATGGGGTCGCAAGAACTTCTTCCACATTCTCTTCCTCGTTTCCAGCCAGGTTAATGATCATAGGTGGGTGGGTCTCAGTTGCATCCATTTTCATCTCCAGGTCCCAAACTTCCTTAATCAATTTCTCACAATGGTCAACATTCTTACTCCAAATGAAACATTAGTAACAAATTAGTATAAATAATAAAATAAATTTTTAAAATGTGGACATAACAGTTGTGAAAGTGTTTAAACCCTTTTTGGATTGAAAGTGGCTTAAATATGTGTGTGTTGTGTAGGCTTTTAGTAGTTTTTCACTAACCTGTACAGAATGATATGGAGCATTGTCAAGAACTATAACAGAAGGTTCATCGAGGCTGACCAACAGCTGGTTTTTCATCCAGGTTTCAAAATTTTCACCGTTCATTACCCCGTTCATTTCCCCGTGGTCTTCTTTGATGCGAACAATAAATCTTTTGCCATCATTGGTCATGCGCCTCTTATAAGTAAATTTTATACTGTCCCGCCAAATGTTAGAAACGGTTCTTGTAAAGAATTGATGTATTTATATCAACATGAGTAAATAAATTTACCAACCATTGTGAGTGTGTATAGTATGAGAATTTGTCTAATATATATGTTTTACAGCCTTAATTTGAGGTTATGAACTGGAAAACCCAACTAATAAATAAACATTTAATGTTATTAAACATTCTAAAATTTTAAATCTTTAGTAAGAAGTTGACTCTTTAAATAACAATATCTAAGTCCTAACTTATATTTAATGCTATTGTATAAGTAATGTATAACGATTCAAACTTTTGTGTATTAAATAATAAATAACCTTTAGAAAAAATCCAAGTTTCATCAAGGTAAACAAAATTCACATATTGAAACCAACATATACTGGCGGTATTCTCGAACAAAACATATTCTCTTCGCACGTATGTTTGGTTCTTCCATCAAAGCCTTTCTCTCACAATCCTTCTGCCACTTGAAGCCCATTACTTTGAAAGTTTTGATAAAGTTGATCTACCTTCATGGAAATCGATTTCTGCGGTCCTCATTGCAAACAAAATAGAGTCCAATTACATGTTTACCTGAAAAAAAGGCATATAATAAATAATCAATACTAATCAGTCACAAATAAATTGACATCAAATTATGTTAAAATTGCTATGGTTAAGTAATTTATTGTAGCCTACCCCTTAAATAAGGATTGGATTAGAAAGTAGCCTGCCAACGACAGCGGAGCGAGTGCCAAAACTTGTACATATAAGAGATTTTTTTAGATAAAATTTTGAATAATGAATAGTTTTACATTGTCATTCTACTCACAAGGATTCGTAAAATCATATCTTACCAAAACTATGATAGTTAGAAACTTTTTTTTATTTACACAATAAAGAAAAAGAGGGGAAAATATTGACGAACATGTGTTTTTACCTTTGCTTCATCATATTGTTTGTTTGGTTAATTTATTCATGCATGAAACGTCAGCTTTATTTATATGTAGGTTATAAAGCAGTTATCCTTTTTTAATATAAACTATCGCAAACTCTTAAATAATACCTAACCTTTCAAGAACCAACATGGAAAAATACTAAACAAATTCACCAAAACATTTGCATTGACCTTCGTGATACATTCTGTAGATGACCTGACAAACAGAATCTCTTATAAAATCATCTAGAGGTTCTACAGATACTTCAGGTGTCAGTTGTTTCTTTCTGATATTGCCAGGAGTTTCATCTTAATCCATTCTCTTGTTACTTAACTGCATTATTTTAAACTACACCCATTTGAGCTTCTGTAAACAGAGTTAACGCTGTTTGATAGCTTTGCTCATAAACTTTTTAACTTATTTTTACCTGCAGTTGCAAATTAGAGTTTGAATCTCGGCCAAATATACTGAGAGTGATATTTTCTTTATTTATTTTCAGGGATGGTATGCAATTTACAAGTCTTTAAATATTATTTTCTTTGTCGCATAACATAAAGAAATTTATTTTAAAATATTGGCCTACTACACACAACAAGAATAGCTATGAATCAATTCATAACAGTATTAAGATAGTTTGTACAATTTTTGTATGGTAAAATTAAAAACATACTCGCCTAAGTCAGAGAATTATGCTCAGCCATGGTATGTAACAAAAACTGAAGAGTTAATTTTGAGAACTCGTGTAAAGGTCCATTCATATAAACCTATCTAAATATTTAAAAATTAATTTAGATCATAAAACTCCCAGCCTTATACAAAAATATTTCAAATTAACCTTGTCCACAAATTAAATTTCACAAAATAAACTATTTCACTTATAGATCACAACTGGAAACCTCATAGTAGTATAGTACAAGATAAATGATGTAGTTATTTTGGAATGGAATAATAGCTATTTCAATGGCATTAATTAATATTTTACTAATATAAGCTATCCTGACCTAACCTTTCATGTGTCACTTTTTTATTTGAGGTGTTTAACTTGCACTTTATGAACTGATTGAGTAAATCAGTACACAACTTATAAACTAACTTAAATCTAGAACAGACACAACATCCAGCCCCGGCCGTTAATTCATCTCTATGAAAGGGTAAACCTACATTTCGCCATTGATAATTTTTTTCGTGAATCGAATCCGGGACTCTTAACTCAATAGACAGACACACTACCGACTGAGCCAAGATGGCGATGTCGGACTTTTTTGATTATGAAGCTAGAAATGGAACTAGTGTTAAATTAAACTATTTAATATATTGTTTTTAAATATGAATTGTGTGTGTGTCAATGTGGTATTTTAGGGCGGACAGTTTTAATAATAAAAATATTTTGTTGCTGCATGGAAAGTCAGGCTTTGATAGGCTGTGATCATTGCCGAATTTAAGGGGGATGGGGATCACCCCGGGTCTCCACAAATCCCCACGAGAAAGATAACTTTAATTTACTACTGTACATGTAGATGCCTTCTTATTTTGTGCCTACAACAATGTTCTTCCTGCATGAAATAAGATAGGTGTGCAGTTTAAATTTAAAATAAAAATCCTGCTTACACTTAGAAGATTTACCAAGAACATTGTTGTTGACCATTCAGTAATCATACCATTGCTTACATTTTACCTTTCCTCAGTCTCCAACACGCTAGTTTGGTGGGCTGTCACTGGTTGACAATAATAATTGCATATAATTTTTAACCACTTATTAACTTGGGCAAATATAATATCAACAATTACATAAGTAATATTCCGCTGGAAATAAAATAAATGTCAACTCTATTTTAATTAAAGCGTGTTGACATGCGAAGTCTGGTGGCAGAATAAGCAACTAGTTTGGTTGATAGTTGTTGGTTCAGCCGCCATGTAGCGCTGGCATGCCGAACGATATGCCAAGTATGATTCAGAGACCACGCGGAGCAGGTTTGACGGGTCATGCCATCTAGAATAGACGCGACGAGACTCCGAAGAAATCGACTTCCCAGAAAGGCGTGGCATATTCTCCTCGCAGGCAAGCAGAACGTTGCATATTGATCGGCCCATTTCTGCATACAGATGACTAATAACCATATTATCCCATTAGTCATAAATTATGATTGTCATAGATTTGTTACTTGTTACTTTATTTTTTAAAAAAGGAAAATTAATAATGTAATATTAGTTTGAATCAAATTTTGATAAACGTCAAGAGAGAGTTAACCAGGTGACACACTTGGAAATTTAATTACCATTATCTATTAAATTACAGCTACTAGGTAACATGACTACAACTATGTGTATTTATTTAATAAAACCTCAATGTGTGAAGAAACTATAAGAAAATTACCCTCTGGTTTCAATAAGTGAAGTAATGGATAAGATTTTTGCTGTAATTTATCGGTAAATTGTATAGCTCTTGTCGAGATTATACAGGCCTGTTATACGTGTTGGAATATAAGAGTTAATTTCAGAAATCTATTTACGTTCAGGGTCGGCTGATTGATCTTGCTTGCAATATAACAGTTTTTGGATAACATCGTGGAATCCCTTTCAGTGGTATATGTTAAAATAATAACAAATTTCACCAAAGTTGAACCTGATCATTCATGGCGGTTTTTGTTTAATAATGGGGTTCGGGGGTGAGGGGGGTGGCGCAGTTATAAAAAAATTGAAAATAAAAGGGACTTGGGGGAAGGGGTTTCTCCTCTTTAATTTAGTTTTAATTTGGATGGCTTTATAAGCTATTTGGAGTCTACTTGAAAATTTTTGACTGCTAGATAGGCCTACGTATAGAAACTTTGAGGAATTTATTTATAATCGTAATTAGAGTTCATTGCGTCATTCTTCCATACACAGCCAAATAATTATTTCTTACATTTGCGTCTTTCTGCAAAACACCCTAGAGAAAGACATTTTGAACAATGTGTAGCAATGTTTTTTTTAGCCTCGCATCTTGTTATCTGTCATGCGCAAGTACTGATTACACTAATGTGTTTAGGGTTTAGAAAGGTTGAATTTAGAGCAAGTGTACCTGCATTTGCGGGGAGCGAGAGTGTAAAATCATTTAGGGGGAAAACCTTCAGTAGGAGGCCTACCCCTTACCGAGATTCAAACCCTAATCTTCCCGTCATAGAAAGTTTAGTCTCTTGCTAGAGTCACGTCTTGCAACGGTCGGCAACCTTCAGCTCAGTGACCGGATCCGGCCCGCCGACTAACTTCAAGTCGCCCGCAAGAGATTTGGCAAACGGGCAATAATTATGTTAAATAGACCGCCTACCGTTTTTTAAACTCATATGGCACGTGATATAAAAAATAAGTTTTCCGATTCCTGCATAGAGAAGTCAGCCACCGAAGTGGGCTATATATGGTTGGTCAGAAATAAATGAATAAAACATAGAAAGAAAAGTACGTAGTTTTAAAGTTATTAATCCTGAGTCAGTCGTCAGCCATTTGGCTGTTGCTCAAAATAACGAACTTGAGAAACGGTTATAGTCCGTTCCCCTCCACACGTCTAGCTATTGGGATGCCCCAATGCAGACCGGTAGAGAAAACCGTAAACCACGCCATTTTTAAACATAAACAGCTAATCTTTAATTTCCAAAAACTATTATTGTCTTTATACGGTCACTTTGAAGCAATGAAGATACTTTTTGAGACAAACATAGAAGTTGCTAGCTCTTAGCTATTAATGGGGACTGAACGAACCAACTTTCACTTTGATTTAGAAAATAAAAATAATGCTGTACCAACTGAGTAACACGGATGCTATGATAACCAGATTAATAATTATAAAAGTAATTTAAGTAATTTATTTAAAACAGTTAGGCATTGCTTCAAACGTATATCTTAATTTAATCAATATTTGCAATTTATTTACTTCTCCAAAAGACACATTCTCGATAGTAATTATTTCTATAAGTAACACTTGAATGAAATCATAGATTATAATTAAACTAATAGGTCTACGCTTTTTTTCTGCTAAATCACTGCGGGATCGTTTAAATATAATTGATGATTTAACGGTCTTTAACGGGTCAAACTCAAATTCTAGAAAGTAAAATAATAATTATAGTTACTAAAGTAAAAGTAAAATGGATCATAGGATAAAAACTAAGGCTTTTAAAAATAATCATATTATAGTAGGAAATAATAAATAAGATTTGAGATAGATATTATAAGTGAAAATACTCCAAGTAATTAATTTACTAAGAATAAATCGTAGACTAGCTTTCGCGAACAGAAAATAACATTCAAGTTGAACATGAATAAAATTTGCTAATGGATTTTGCAAACTGCACCCTTTGCCTCTGCTTTAAGCAAAATATAATAATATTAAAAGAGTATCAAAATACCAGACAAAAAAAATGAAAGAGAGGTAAATAAATTTAAAATAAGGGTTTACACAGCCCACCCCCTAATGTTTGAAAAAATATTATCCTGTCATCCCTTCCTCTTCTTTCAATATCTTTGGAATATTTTAATAATTAATTATCAAAGTGATTCGACGACTTAGCCGTAAATTTTTACGTGGCCTGGTAGAAATACTAGCAGCGGGCTTGCATTAGTGGTCACGCGGGCTAAACAGCAAGCCCTGTTTAGTCTGTTTTGCCGGTGGTGCGGAAGTTGGGGTTCGAATCTCTTCTGAGCTTACTAAGGAGTTAAAATATATATATATTTTTTCCACTCTCCTTCTATGCAAAGGCGAATAAATTTATTATAAATTATATACTTATTATCCATAATCCATTTGTGTAGTTACCCACTTCAATGGCCGCATGGTCTAAGGCGCTACTATCGCAGTAGACTACCGATAATGGTGAGATCGAGGTTCGAATCTCTGTCGGGTGTACTGAGGGTGGTTTTTCCAAAATGGTTTCCCACTTCTTTCACGCAAATGAGGGTACACTTTCTCTAAATATAAAGGTCCTTATCCCTAAAACCATTAGCGTACTAAATACATAAGCGTCTAACCCGAACGGGTAGTAAGACACGGTGCTAAAAAAAGGTTTAGTTAAATAGGGTCATCTGGATGGGCACTAAGACGGGAAATATAAATAAAATTTAAAGTTTACTTTATTTTGAAAAATTGTACATTTTTAATAGGGGTATTTTGAAGACCACTTTCTGAACTAACTGAATGAAGTGAAGTTAATAATACTTACAAACTAACTTAACCCTAATATATACAATCCCCCCAGTCCTCTAACCTTTAAATCATCAAGCGCATAACCCGAACGGGTAGTAATACGCGGTGTTAAGTATTATTTAAGTCATAACTATGATCGAGGTTACCTTAATTTGACAAATACTATTTTCGAAGAGACAAAATAAATTGAGTATCAGGGTGAGCTTCAAAACTCAACCAGACCAGACCCACTCCCGTTATTACAGCATAGTTTTGAAACTTTGAAAGCAGAATCAAATTCTATCGCATTTATTTTCATCGGTTTTGGGAACAACGTCGTGGGTTTAGAGGATGGTATCCCTGTGTACTTCTGAAAGAGCCGTTGAAAAGGGTTGTGGGAGGCGGGGTTCCAAGGGACTTGTTGCTTGTGGGAGTGGGGAGAGTTCTTCTCAGACACACTCTGCTGCAGGGTGAACGAGACAGTCATGTCTTATCGATCCCGGCCACTGACGAGCCTGCCGCGATGACGTCATCTGGAAGAAGGCGTGACTCACATATTCCCGTCTCGTGATATTCCACTTTATGTGAAAACACCGGGTCTGAATACCGGACAGTCAGAAACAGTCACATGGAATGCGAATACAGTTAGAGGGTCTTGAGCACAATAAACTTATTTTTGATGATTAATAAAAATAAAATGATATGCGAGTCATTGAATGCAAGCCTTGAGTCGTCATGTTGTAGGATGCCGCATAGCTTTACACATGATGAATATGCTGATATCATGTCTGCTTACGGTTTTTGTAATGAAAGGCCGATTGCTAAAGTCTGTTCACCGTAGGAATTGTTTTCTAAAAGGCCTTTTTCCCTACCAGAAAACTATTATATAGTTGGATATTGGTAGGAAAAAAGACCTTTCAGAGAGCAATTCCTACCGTGAATGGAGTATACGTGTAGATAATGCCGTTTTGATGGTGCTCACTCTTTAGGGCCCGTACATGATCAGTCCTAAGACTGACAGTCTGACTGTCAGCATGCATCAGTATTTACGAGACCGTACAGGTCAATCTTCGTATCATTATTGTTATCAGTCTCAGCTCCTGCATACAAAGTGCAGCAACATGGATGATAAGAAAAAGGCTTGGGCAGTCTATGTTTGCTACCGAGACTGAAGGAAATACTGACGAGCGCGCACACACGGTCAGTACTACTGTCAGTACAATTGTCAGTCTCTCCCATCACTGGCAAGACTGATGGACTAAGGGCCAGTTTCATAGTCAGATTTAGTACGCCTCAAGTGCGGTACTATACTAAATACAAGACGTCACCTACCTGAAATTGAATGGAATGGGCCAGTTTCGCATATGAAACTGGCCCTAAGACTGATGTGATCAGAATATTCGGATCACATCAGTATTTTAGTCAGTCCGGCCATCAGTCCATCAGTACTACCCCTACACGATCAGTCAGACTGTCAGTATTAATTATCACAGGGGTCCTATTAGATTATGGATTATGATAGATGAAAAGCGAAAGACAAGTTAAATATAAGAGACAAATGCTCTCGCATTACAGATATTGCTGCCCTGGTAAAATAACGCCAAGACGACCTTGAATAACTACATGTAGGGCCAGTTTCATAGTCAAACTTAGCATGCCTAAAGTGCGAGTCGATACTAAATACAGGACGACACCTACCTAGAACAAAATGGAATGGGCCAGTTTCGCATATGAGGGCCAGTTTCGCATATGAAACTGGCCCATTCCATTCAATTTCAGGTAGGTGACGTCTTGTATTTAGTATAGCGCCGCACTTGAGGGGTACTAAATCTGACTATGAAACTGGCCCGTAGACCTACAATTACCACAAGCGTTGCAAAGTGCATTGAAGTTGGAATTGAAACTATTTGTCAATTATTTGTGTTTTGTAAAATTCAAATATTCAATATACACAAAACCCTCTTCGGTAGCCGTATGGTCTAACGCGCTAATCCCGCAATAGATTAGACTACCGGGGAGATCTAGATTCGATCCTGGTCGGGTGCACTGAGGGTAGTTTTCCCTAAATGATTCTCTACTCTCCACTCACGCAAGTGCGGGTGCACTTCCTCTAAATTAAACCTTCCTAATCCCTAACGCATTAGTGTAATTAATGCATAGGCGTATAACTCGAACGGGTAGTAATACGCGATGCTAAAAACAATTTTTCTAGCGGAAACATACACGTATGCGTAGAGGGGGATTGAGAACCCAGTTCGAAAAAAAAAACACCTCAATACATCCTAGAGCAGCGGTTCCCAAACTTTCTCGACTCGAGAACCCCTTCCACGAACCCCCTGGTAAATATCCATAGCCACGCACTTAATTTTATACCTAATTTTTATTAAACTTAGTTATTAATTGTAATCAAAATGTTTGATACCTACTATAACCTACTATAGCTTGGTAGGTACTTTGGGATACCTTACCAAATTTAATGCAATAATATTGAAACTACGTAAGTAAAAGTTCAAATAACTACACATTTGTTTTAAAAATTAAAACTGAAATTAAATAAGCAAAGTACTATAGTAAAATTTTCCTATCTTTACTGTCACAATATTATCACATTTCACATGTTTTTTTAAAGTGGTACTGGAAATTGCTGCTTTGATATAACTGGAATACCCTCCTTTAATAACAAAATTCTATGCCGATTTAAGTTTAAAAATCGTTAACAAGTTTTAACAATTACTCATCTCTTCACGTGACTTAGTGAGAAGGGTGCGCTTGCTTTGGATGGAACAGAGCTTTAAAGTCAAGAACCACAGACGATAAATAAAGTCTCAAGTCACTTTCATCATTGAGCCTGTTTCTGTACTTATTTTTAAATACGCATATGAAGAAAAAGATTTCTCGCTCAAATAAAATGGTAACAATGCTGTAATAGATTTATTCGCTAATATTGGGAACTCCTCCTTTAAACTTAACCAGAAACCAATTAATGACAAAGATTTATAACTTTTCTTTAAATCAAAACCAGTGGAAATTTCCAGGAGCTGCTCTTTTTCACTCACGCTTAATGTGGCGAGTTCCAAAAATGCTTTCTCTTACAGGGGATTGTGAATCCAATTGTTATTATTGGACGTGGCTGGGAAATATTCTCTGAAGGGTTTTTCCCCCCCAAGTCCTTTCAAGAGTTTCATAAGGTTTCATTAGGTTGCGAGGGTATCATATCACTCCGTTTGATTGATAATTAAACAAGTTTCCCGAAAGTTAATTTTTTTATGAACGACTCGATACAATAAAAACGTTAATATTTGACCCCTGAAGAGAGAGGTTTGAACTGTTCATTTTTGAGAAAATATTTGCCAAACAGACCAAAACCTGGAGCCACATTTGATCTTGCATGCACTTTGCTTTGTGAAAGGGATGGTTGGTAAGAAAAACTAAAACATCGTGATTAAGTTAAAACAATCTTTTAAGAGTTCTACCTCGAGATAACCACCTGACGTCAGTGGAAGACGATGAATAGTTGTAAATGCTTCCCATTTCCTCACAAAGTGCTGCAAAAATCCGCCATGACAGAAATATTTTGGCGAACCCCTTGGAAGACTTCGTGAACCCCCAGGGGGTTCGCAAACCACAATTTGGGAACCGCTATCCTAGAGGGACTCGAACACCGATATCCCCGACACCGGCAATCCGCTCTAGCACGAGAGGGGCACCTTAGACCATAAAACCACCGATACGGGTTTACGTTAAATACTTATTCAACATTTTGGGAGTGATCTTATCTGAGACGTTGGCTGACATTATATAACCATCAAACGAAATTTGGGGTGAGTTGGGTTGTTCAATACTCCACTGTCTGACTGACAGCCAAGTCGCTCTTGTGGTCCTTGACCTTGAAGTGCCGCAGAAGGTTAGCGGACTCTACTGTGCTCGGAGAGAAAACATGTCAATTAAATTAACCTTTGTATGAATGTGTATGCCTTAAAGCCGTTTCTGATACTACCCATACTTGTTTGGATTATGTTTCGTTATAGTAAGGCTTCGTAGGGACGTTTAAGGTTGCATTAAACCCCTTTTCTACAATTTTATCGGTTGGTGGTGCATCTGTACACATAAATAAAGGTCCCGGGTTCGATTCCCACAATGGCCGAAACAATTGACCGAATAAATTGAAAAATGTCACCTAGGCACGGGAATCGAGCCCGGGACCTTAAGTTAAGTACACACTAGGGAACCGAACACCGTCGTGAACTCCGTCTGGTGTTCGCGGCGCGGTTCAACAAAATGTTTGTTCTAGACCGTTCCACACTGTTCGATCCTTCCCAACCGCTTGCTTCCTCCATGTGAAATAGTAGCATTGGCTGCCGTGTAGAACAAGTATGCGACGATGGACTTGCAAGTTTCTGCTGTTATGTTTTTGATCCCAAAGAAGGGGCTTTTGATGATAATACTTCTTTATACAATGCAGGACATCATCTTCACTATCCCAATCGGTCATGTTGATCACTATGACAGTAACTATGTTTTTACTATACATCCATAAATGTTTCCAGCATGAGTCACTTTTTTATTCAAGTCATATATTTTACACTACCGGCTTCATATGCTTTATAATTTAACTTGATCTTAGGGCAGGCACAACATCCAGTCCCCAACCGTAATTCATCACTGTGAAAGGTTAAAACCACATTCCACCAATGATAATTTTTTCGGCTATGCCTAGAATCGAACCCGGGACCCTTAGCTCGGTAGACAGACACGCTGCCAACTGAGCTAAGGTGCCGGATCACAGTTTCACCAGGAAATATATACAGAGTGTGTGTGTGGTGGGGAGAGGGGTGGAGAGAAGAGCAGGTTCGGCAACCGTCCACGCTTTATTTAACAGCACTCCCGAGCATTCTTTTGTTGCGCAGGCTCAAAACCTACTCTTTTGTGGATCGGAGCGCGTAGCGAGCATCGAACAAAATTGCGTTCGCGCGGTCTCATCCACACAGGCGAACATGTTACGCGTCGTCGGCTGGTGTTCAACGTTCGGTTTGTTAGTGTGTCACAGCCACCGGTGACTCGAATGTGGCTTTACGCTGCCAATAGTACAAAATACATTCCACATTCCAAGTGAATCAAGATGGAAGAAAGCAACGAAAACAATGAAAAGCGAATCTTGTGGGATGAATGGTTATAATAACGGAACACCACAACCGAATCACCGGTGGATGTGATATTAGTGATAGCTCTTAGTAGCCGGTGATATTCACACGTCCATCACAGACTCTGCCTTAAAATATGAGTGAAGAATGACCTGCAGCACGGGGCAATGCCTGGATAACTCAGTGGTAGAGCATTAGCGCGTAAATCTAAGGGTTCTGGGTTTGATTTCCGTGTTCAGGTGTCATTTTTCAATGTATTCGACTATGATTGAGATACGACTCATGTCCGTAATTATAATCATTCATCCCCCAAGCTTCGCCTTTCATATATACTTAATTGCGTTGCTTTCTTCGATCATGAAACAATTGAGACAGAGCCCAAGACATATTGTTTCACTTGTAGTCTATCTACCCCTACCTCCGGAATTAACCCTCAATCTCCCTCATGTAACATCACATAACCCTCGTAGCTATCTTGTCCTTGTGCCTATCTAACCTTACATCCGATATTAATCCTCAAGCTCCCTGTTGTAACATCATATAAACCCTCCTAGCTATCTTGTCCTGGTGCCTATCTAACCTTACATCCGATATTAACCCTCAATCTCCCTGTTGTAACATCATATAAACCTCCTAGCTATCTTGTCCTGGTGCCTATCTAACCTTACATCCGATATTAACCCTCAATCTCCCTCATGTAACATCATATAACCCTCCTAGCTATCTTGTCCTGGTGCCTATCTAACCTTACATCCGCGGCATTAACCCTCAATCTCCCTCATGTAACATCATATAACCCTCCTGGCTATCTTATCCTGGTGCATATCTACCCCTACATCCGGTATTACCCCTCATTCTTCGTCAGGTAACATCATATAACCCTGGTAGCTATCTTGACCTGACCAGAGCCGGCACTGGTGCCTATCTGCCCACGTGCCTACGTACAGGTTTTTCCCGTTACCTCACCTAGCTTTGCACAGTCCGTGATCAAACATATCTGTCTTTTAAGAGTATTTCACTAATAGTTCACCCCGCCTTACATTGTTACATTCTGAAGTTCATCAAACTTGTGGACTGAACACAGTTTGCTCGTTAGAGTAATATGTAGGCCAATATTCCAATTTTACTACAAATTAAAATCTGACAGCTAGAAAAAAAGACTAAATTTATTTTCATCTTTGAATACGTCAAGTAATGTTTTCTATAGCTGTCATTTTTACTGTCTCATATCAAGAGAGAGTATTGTAATCGTGAAAAAATCCATCTCGAGATTATGATGAATTTTTATATTTTATTTGAACCCGAATCCAAAAAAGTTAATTTTACCATTCTCTGTCTTCACTCCCTGTCTGTCTGTCTGCTCCTGGCCTTGGATCCAAAACGATTTGATGGATATTGTTAAAACACTATATTTAGACTTTATAAAGCTATAACTTAAAATATATTTTTTATTTTGACCCTAGCCCTCAAAATAAGCGTAGTAATTTACTGATGAGTGATTTTATTGAATTCCAAATTTTACGAAAATGGCTTTAACGGTTTTATTTAAAATGAATATTGAGGATTTGTTTGACATGATAATTAGCATTGAATCCTAATTTGTTGAAGGGTGGTTAGTTTACTGATGGGACATTTTTGAAAACTCGGAAATATTTATAAAATATCTCTTACGATTTTGTTTAAAACGTATACCTGGGGATGGTGTAGTATGACAAATAACACTGTAAGCTTGATTTTGAAAACAAACTCAACTATATGGCGACTGATTTTTCAAAAACTTGAAATATTTTTAAAAAAAAAGACCCTATCGATTTGGCTCTAAATGAGTATCTTGGGGTTGTTTGACATGACAAATAACACCTTATACTTGTTTTTGGAGTAAAAACTCATTTATGGGTGGCTTACAGATGATTTTTTTTTCTCAAAAACTTGACATTTTTAAAATTTCCCTAATGATTTGGGTCCAAATGGGTATCTGATTTAATTCCATACAAACGGGTAACCTATATTGGGATTGTTTGACATGACAAGATAACACTAAATGCTGGTTTTTGGGGTAAAAAGTTGTTAAGGGTGGCTTACTGATTATTTATTTTATCTGGGGAGTGATTGACCTCCCAAATAACACTGTATACTTGTTTTCTAGGTAAAACCCCGTCAAAGGTAGTTTAGAGAGGAGTGATTTTCAAAAATAAGAAATATGTTTAAAATGGCTCTTAACAAGTTCGTATGAACTATATAATTGGGTAGTTTTTACGTGACAGATAAAACTGTATGCTTGTTAATTGGGATTAAATTTGCTTAAGGGTAGTTTACTGATGACTTTTTTTAAATTTGAATATATAGAAAATATGAAATTCTGCAAAATTAACCTCAAAGATTGTCTTCGAAATGGGTATCTTGGAATATTTTTTCATGATAAATAAGAATACGTTTTTACTTTTACAAATTACAAACAATTTTATGGTAGCTTATAAGAAACTTAGTTTTTAAAATTTTAAATTTGTTTAAAATATTTGAACAATTTGGTTTAACGTTTATAAATCAAGAGTTTTTATTGCCTTGTTTAATGTGATATGTTTGTTTTTTATGAGTAAAACTTATTTAAGAATGAAAACCTATATTTGAACATTTTCTTAGAAACTATGAGGAACTTAGTGAAATTATTGTGTCGTACTATTTTTTTTATATATGTTATCAATAATACCTTTAAAATGACATAAAATAATGTAGTAAAATATAACATGTTGGTATTTTCTAAAAGGTGTTTTAAATTTAAGCCTATATTCATTAGAAAATTAAGTTATAGCGTTCTTCATTTAACGAATACAAATGCATTTGTTAATTATACATTATTGTTGGTGTTGTTTTTGTTTTGTTTTCGTGGTACGTGGTTTACTCAAGGTGTACCCGGCCGGGATTCGAAACTTATTATAACCTCTCGAGTCATCGCTCACGTTCATGTTATTATTAATTATAATATTTTCGAAAGCCATTCATAAAACTACTCATCATTATATTGCCCTTCAACTAATTTTTACCCAGAAACCAAATATAAGGTGTTATTTCACTTATTTTGGAGGTCAAACATAGTCTATACATCAATTTCAATCAAAATCGTTAAAGCGATTTTCGAAATAATTGGAGTTAAAAAAAACACTCATCACCCTTAATTTAGGACTAGGGTGAAGATGGAAAAAAAAATCTGGAGGTATAAACCTCTAAAAATTAAATATCAAGTTTGAGCACATACATAGACAGACAAGGGGACTGACAGAATTGTACAATGCAGGGTTTTTTTCTTGTTTAGTTTTTTCTTTCTTTATCTCGATTTCGATTTTTCTCACAATTACAATACTTTCTCTTTTGATGAGAAAGTAAAAATGAATGCGGGAATTTGTCTCTATGGATATTTTCCCGTGTGTGCACTTTTAGTGTGAGCTTTTTTCCGTGGGCATTTTTCACGTGAACAATTTTCGTATCAGCATTTTTCCTTGTGGGCTTTTTTCCTGTGAGCATTTATGGTTGTGTGGTTTTTTCTGTGTGGAGTTTTCGTGTTCACTTCTTTCACTTGCACTTTTTTCCCAGAACCATTTGCATTGTAGCTCAAATTGCCTCAATCTGGCTGTAACAAATGCTTGTTCTATTCATGCGATCAGGCGTTGTAGGCAACATTTGTGTATTTTTTAGATATCCGAAACGACTAAATGTATTCAAAGAATCAATTGAAAGGATAGCTCAAACCAATGCAACTCGTCTGAAGTCACTGTACCCAACTCGTTGGTTAGAGCGGCATGATGCAATTCTTATCTTGTTAGAACGCTTTGATGCTGTTATTGAAGGACTCAACATTATTTCTGTGTGGGCAGAGCAAGATGCTGCTTCAGATGCATTCCAGCTACTGTCGGCTGTAAGACAGTCGGAATTCCTTGTGGCTCTTACATGTCATCAATAGGCTCTTTAGTATAAGCATGCCTCTAAGTCGAGTCCTTCAAAACGAAAACATTGATTTGCTAGTAGCAATGGAATCTGCTGTTTTGTTTGTTGAAGCCATGAATGACAGAGAACGCGGATACAGAATTTAGGAAAATATTTGTAGAATTAGAGAAAAAGGCCAAAGATATTGAAATCGACATTGTTGCACCTAGACGGACAGGAAGACAAACACAGAGATGCAACATTTCCACAGAAAGTGTTGAAGATTACTTCCGAGCAGCAATATATGCATCCCTTTCTTGGACAACTTCATAATGCTGCTCAATGAACGCTTACTTGCTCACAATACACTATTACATAGTTTCATGTGTTTGCTTCCAAAATGTTTCACAAAGCCATCTGTTGCTGATGAAGATTCATTTGAGCAGCTGGTTAATACATATGCCACAGATATATCTTGCAGTGAGCAAGCAGCCATTGGTGAGCTACATATGTGAGTGGTATCGATTGCTTGCCTCACAGCCCAAAAGACCTAACAATGTTTTGAACACATATTTCATGTGCATTAAAATTCAATTCTCTACAATAAAGGCACTCCTACGTATACTAGCTACGTTGCCAGTAACAACAACGACCAATGAGCGTTTTTTCTCCACCCTTAAACGCCTGAAAACATACTTGCGTAACTCATCGGAAGAGAGTCGTTTAAATGGTCTGGCACTTTTGAACACTCACCGTGATGTTGAAATAAGGCCAAATGATGTGTTAGATGAGTTCAGCAAGAAACCACGCCTATTAAATTTTTGGTTATGTTAAATATTTAAAAACTGACTGCCCTGTGTGACTGTGTGATGATTTACCTCAAAGGAAACCCAGTGCTATGTAAGTGGGCCATAGTTAATCTTTTAAAGTTTTCTCTGTTTTTTTAAGCAAAAAAATCAAACAATTTAAAAATGTATTCCAACACAAATAATAATAATAATAATAATATAATTTATCATTAAAATAATAATAATTTAAGCAAAATAATTACATGTTAAGAGTTAGTTAAATATATTATAATTGTGACTTGTGTGTTCATGTTCGTCTGTACGGTAAATCCATTGTGTTCAAATTTAATAGGAATAAATCATTCGTCAGTGCAGTTGTGAGATTTTCTATTTTTCACTTTGATTCCAATTCACTTTTATAAAAAATGCAACCCCCGTTAGCCAATTATTCTGGATGTCCATTGGCTGGCTCAACATAGTAACATAAGCATTATCATACAATTTATTTGGTTAAACGTAATAAAAAAATACAGACTTTACAAGGGTTTAGAACAATTACATTTAAGCATTTCAAGACCTATTATTTTACCCC
>CABFWO010002614.1:100885-114385 GCA_902155825.1 Timema genevievae
CCCCAAGACCACCGAGGTCGACTATACATATAGATAATATCTATCAAAAGTGGCAGCTACAGATCACTTGACTTGACATATGAAAACTTGAAAGTAGCTCTAGTACTTTGTAGGTGTCAAGTAATGGTCCTTCCTATGAAAAATGTACTGTACATGTGCACACTCGTGCCATCTATTGGCACAAAGTCACATTACAGGCGGTCCCTTCTCACATATTCCAACTGGCTCAAGTCTACTGTAGACCGGTATTCATATCAAGAATCTAATCTGAATAGAAATACTTACACGTATTCATACATTAATTCATGTAATCTTAAGCTGTCATTGTTAATATATAATAATTATTATTATCAATACATGTCAAATAACATTATTAAAATAGTACTTTTTTTTTATCAATTTTAGTCACAAAAAAAGTTTGTTTATTCTAAAAGGCACATCCTATGAAAATTGAACTGTTTTGACGATCTAGATCATTTAACCTAAGGGAAGAAGATAACAAAGATGACCTTTCGCCCGCGGATATACTCAAATAAGACTCAAAAGTGACGCGAGTAAAACCTAAATTACCAACCAGTCATCACTAATGTATTTTCAATAGCGGTCCGCTCACGGGGCTACCGTTTGCGTCCGTGATTAGTGACTGGAAACTCAACACGCTAGTCGCCGGGATACCTCGGTTACAACTCACCCATCATGTATGAACAATTACTGAACATGTAATGTAATGTTCAAGGTAGCTTTCTTTCGATATTTTTGTACATTTTGCATCAGTTTGTTGCAGTCCCTTTGCCGCGACGAATAATCGACTATCTTCATTGGTTACGTCTCTTATATCTATAATAACAATAGAGAACCAAATTCTCCCGGCACTGGGGTCACCAGACATTATATTAATACATATTAAACATTCTAGAAGCCCGAAGAAGGTGTTTACAGCCAGATAGTACGAAACTGATTGAAATTCCGACATGGTGAAACATAAATAAGAACCAGTTACAGACCAATTACTGACCTTTGGTGACATGCTAACTATTCTAATCACAGATGAGTAAAGTCTGTTCACCGTAGGAATTGTTTTCTGAAAGACATTTTTCCTTACCAGAATTCTATTATATAGTAGGATATTGGTAAGAAAAAATACCTTTCAGAGAGTAATTCCTACCGTGAATGGAGTTTAGCTCCGTAGGGGAAAGGTCTAAGAATAAATTCTCCTCCCCTGCGACAAGTTTGAATGAAACCTCTCTCTTCCGTGCTAGTCAAGTAGACCACACTATCCGTATGACCGATTCTCTCAGTCAAACTTTAGTCCCATATTGAAAGTGACACGAAACAAAATAAAATTTTAACTTTATAAAAAAATTGACTAAAATAATTGTAATTGGTTACATATCAATTTCAAATAGGCTCAAATACAATCGACCCGTATGTGATGATGTCTTTAAACTTTGCCATTGTACTATTGACAAGATAAAGCCCTCCCTGGTCGAAGGTGGCTGTATTATCTGATAGCTCGTTCACATTTCCGCACGTACCTCACAGGTTCTGCCTTAAAATATGAGTGAAGAATGTTCCTGAACACGGGACAATCCTTGAATAGCTCATGTTAATAGCATTGGCGCACTAAGTTAAGTGTTCCGGCTTCGATTCCCATGCCCGGGTGTAATTCTTCAATTTAAATAATATAGAGAAGAAGTTACGTTATAAGAAAATTGTATTCAGTAAACTAGACTTAATTTTATAGTTAAAATTTAAATCACGATTTCTCCCTAAGGTCTGGTAATGTATCATCTAAATACTAAATTAAGTTTCAATAAGATCCATCAAACCATTTCAGCTGTAGCTACAGGTACAAACAGAAAAACTAAAAGACAAGCAGAACTGTAGTACACACTTTTTGTGGGGTTGTGGGGGGACACATATAATTTTTGAAGCCGAAAATGTTAACGATTACATTTTTTTTAAATTATAATTTCTATTATCAATCTTAAAATTAAAAAGCATAATATTATTGATGGCACAGAAATATTTTTTCGACTAGGTCAAAGTATTATAACATTATGAAAATGAATAAGCATATTTATTCTTTAGTAAAATAATTTTTAATTGAGTCAACAATCACAAGAACTGATGAGACATTCTGGATGTATTTCTCAAGCGTGCAAGCACAAATGAAAGCGTAAAACTGTTTTAAATAGTTGCTGGTAGTTTAATAGGTGTAGAGGAGGGGTACAATTTTCCGCTTCACGGATGGTTGGTCAGTCAGCAACAGAGATTGAAAGAACAATCCCCCAACCACGTGTCCTCATGAACCCGGCCCCCTGCCTTCTTTCTGTCCCCAGCCCTAGTTGTGTCTTAAGTGCCTCGAAATGATCGGCTTGAATCAGAATACTATTTTCGACACGGCAGTTCTTGAACGTAGCCCACACACTCGTCCGGGCCCGTTTTATGTTCGATACCGTGCCGCCTCCATCAGCGAGAAACGTATCACTTGCTGTCTTGCCACACGGTTTAAAATACAATGGTCTGTGTCGTTTTCTGGAACTACTTCTCTATTCTGTCTGAGCTTATACTCGCTTTCGCCCTTCACCTACAACCACAGTTTGTCGTGTCAATAAGAAATAGGGGGAACAAAACTACGAAACTTCTTACCTCAAGGTAGAGAGAAAAACTCGCTGCCAGTTCTCGAATTTCTTAAAATTGTCTGTTATGAGCCCATCAAAAAAATTACTCTTATATGTTAAAGGAGGGCTAAATTTAGAGCTCTTTTTCATCAAGCCTGGTCTCATAGCTCCACAAAATATGTTTAAAAAGTTGTTGAAAAGGAGCTAGTATTACATTTTCACACTTTTGTTTTCTGCTAATAAAACTCACACTATAGGTCTGTTGAGGAAAAAGGTCTCTGTTGGAATCTTCCGACTTTATTTTGGCGTGAGTCATATTTTTAAATAATACATCGTATATTTAAATGTAGGGTTAGAGATGAACGTCTGTACTGCAATTTCTCGCAGACCAAGGCCGAGGACGCAAGAAAATGAACGACGAAAAAACAACAACATAATGACAAATTTTGTACTCGTTAAAAAAGAGCGCAAAGAAGATCGAGAATAGAGAAATATAAACGAACATGCTAAATCTCTTAAGAGAATATTTGCGGCCATATTATACTGTACGACTGAATCGTTTTCTCTTAGAATAAGCTCAAAGTAAAAATGGGCATAGAACATTCTAGTTGTCATACGTAACACCTCGACAGCTGTGACACATCTCACGTGAGGGTGGCCGCCATATGTTGCATCATTCACAAGAGGACTCACTCACCACCGTGACTACTCTCTCGTCCGAGTCACTTCGAGGCGATGTCACACTCCCATCACTTTAAAATGTCACAATCACTTTTCATCTCCTCTAATTAGAGCCCCCAACTAACAAATATACAGGCCTATAGTGTTTGTTTTTTTAGCACCGTGTCTTACTAACCGTTCAGGTTATATGCTTCTGTACTAATTACGTAATGGTTTTAGGGATTGGGAAGGTTATATTTAAAGGAAGTGCAACCTCATTTGCGTGGAGGGAGAATGGAAAACCATTTTAGTATGTATAGCTGACCTATATTCGAACCTCTATCTCCTCGCCATCGGCAGTCTAGTCTACTGCGAGAGTAGCGCCTTAGACCGTGTAGCCACCGAATCGGATCTTGTATAGTGTAATCTGGGAATAGTGGTAAGTTTAGAACAGGGGCTCCCTACCCTTTCCATATCGTGAACCCCCTACTCTCCCCCGCAATACGAGTGTGAAACTAAAAACCTACGTAGCCCATTTCATATTAATAAAATAAAAATAAGAGTTTAGGTGGACAGTAATGGGGGTAAAAAATATTTAAGCAAATTGAGAATAGCGATTTTTTTTCTTTTTTTTATGTTAAAATACATAAAAATTAACTTTAAAATTTGGATTTGTTTCCGGGTCGGGTGCATTAAATTGTTTTCCACTCTCGCTCCACGCAAATGAGGGTACACTTACTCTAAATTAAGCCTTCCTAATCCTTAAACCATTAGTGTAATTAGAACATAAGCGTATAACCCGAAAGGGTAGTAAGACGCGATGCTAAAAAAAAACTAGTAAAGAAACAAATTAATGTGAGCCTTTGTAGACCCGTTATGTTCATAAATCATACTTCAATTTCTTATTATCACTAATTTAACTAAATTAATTTTAAGGTTGGCCCAATATTTGTCTCCCCCCATCCTCCGTGTTTTCTAATTCCCCCCCCCCCTTCTATAATCTACTCGTATCTTAACACACTATATTTTCAAGTACAATAGGCTCTAGGTGACCCCTCCATAATTTAAACCCTCCACCGCAAGCCGCCACCGCGGAAAATTTTCCAATTCAAAATTTTCATCTCTACCCCTAAGACGCGCTGCAAAGCAAACAAAAATAATAAAAATAAAGTGTATAATGGGCCTACTCATGTGTGTGTTATCTGATGTGTGTGTGTGTGTGTGTGTCTAGTTCAATATGAGCTTTGCACTAACCAGATGAGTCACCCTTTTCTTAATCTTATCGTATTCGATAGTTATGATTTATTTTACATTTCAAACAAGTCTAGTGTAAGCATTTATATATAACACTTATGTTGGATGTTTGATTTTTGTTCATTTTATTATGTGTTGGTTATATTCGGTTCGCTGTAAATTTTGATTTTTTTTTAAAGCTGAAAATATAGTGAAAACATTTTGATATTCATCCACAGGGGCGGCCGCTTGGGGCGCCAGCTCGAGTGGGGCTCCATACAGAACATTAACCTAGTATAACCTAACTGGGGCATGACAAAATGAAAATAGTCCTCAAACCTCTAACTCCTCACCTAATGTAACCACTATAAAAAAAAAGTTCTTTTACATCCACCATCTTGGAAAAATAGCTCCCTAAAACGGCGTTTTACAATTATTTCATAAACCGTTCATTATATCAAAGTGCTTGATATAGTAAAAAATAAAGTAGATAAAATTTGTTTGCAAAACATGTGTTAACAATTTTCTTTGTTAAAGTTTTCGTAAAATCTCGCAGTGAAATGTTTGAAGTATGATTACCATTTGTGGAATTTCCCTTAGAATATTTAGGTACCTATCATGCCTAGGTTACGTTAGGTTTGGAATTGTTATCTTTGGGGATTATGTTCATATTTTCCTACCATCCCACTGTTATATAGGGGGAGGGGAGGGGGGGCCGCCAAAAATCAATCCCACCCGGGCGCAAAATTTACCTCGGGCCGGCCATGTTCATAAACTTCCGAAAGGGTGCTATGTAGCTTTTACAAATGGCGTATAGTGACTCTAATTCTCAAAGTGACTAGATATATAGATAGATAGATAGATAGATAGATAGATAGATAGATAGATAGATAGATAGATAGATAGATAGATAGATAGATAGATGTATTCTCACTGCAAATGAATACGAAAATATTTTTGGCAACATTTTTAAAGTACCGGGAAAGTCCAAAACTACCGTGAAGGAATCAAGAGTCTAAATTGTTAGCTAGTCGAGTATGTGCCACATATTTAGCTATATTATAAAACTATGTCACGATAGAAATAGGTGGCGTACTTTTGTAAGTGCGACAATGAACTTTTGAGTTACTAAGGCCTAGAGTAAGTAAGTAATCAATAATAATTAAATTTCATTATTTTGTGCTACCCCTGTCTGTAAAGTTGAAATGCCTTCTGTAGAACCTGGAAACACAGGTAATTTTGTGTTAAAAATAACAGTGGCAGCCCTGTAATTATTTTTGAACGATTTAATTTCTTAATTTAATCAAATTTGATTTTAAAAGGGGAAAGGGGGGTAAAGTTTATATTCAAATTTACTTGTGTGACAATTTATTGTAATGTTTATGTACGTTCATTTTGTTAAAGCGACATGGATCTATTTTCAAATTGACTGTAAAATTTTAATTTCAATAAAAATTGTTAGTAATGTTTATTATTAAATTTTTTGTATATTTTTCTATTGATTGTAAGTAGACGACAATCAACCCACCACCCCATTTTAAATTCCCCGTGAATATAGAAGTGTCTGATAAGTTTATTATCAAGTGAGTGATCAGAGGCCGCTCTAATCTTGACAGGGATAAACTCGCGACAGTCTAAAACTATTCCTTTTAATTATTTTGACATGCCATCATCTCCTTCCTTCATAATTGACAAACCAGACTAAATGAGATTTACATTTAGACCGCGTTAAACATTTTAAGATAGAAAAAATATAATGATAAAAAGATCCGACCTGCTGAAGACGCGAATCATTTCTCTCTGCCAAACTACAGCTTAGGCCAGCTTATCGTTTTCTGAAAATCTAAGTTCCTGACTTCTAAGATATGTTGTTTTGCCACGCCGTGGTGGCGCCACTACACAGGAACCTGCTTCGCTTAGTGAAAATCAATGTCGTGTTGTGGCCTCGCAGAGAAATAACTTACATTCATTGTGTGTTTTTATATCACAGCATCTTTCCAAAAATGTGAAAGCTCAAACAAATGATGGAAACTGGTCAATTCAAAAATTATTTATTTGAAACAATATTAATATTAAAATAGGCAAAACAATGTGAAACCAATTTTTATTATATTTTATTCGACGAATAGACTATTATGCAGTCGGAACTATTGTCCAATTGTCATAGAAAAGGCCATAGCTTACAGCTTGAAAAGATACTAGAAATACGTTCACGTGTTCATACGTCAAGTCATGCTATATTTATGTCACTTTTGGTCGATAGTAATAAATATCACAAATAATAAAGTAAAATGTTATCAATTAGTAACGTGTTCGACTGTCAAATAAAGTTTCTTCTTCTGGTGATCCTACTCTACCTGCTACAATGGTAGTTCCCCACCTTGCCATATACGGTGATCCTACTCTACCTGCTACAATGGTAGTTCCCCACCTTGCCATATACGGTGATCCTACTCTACCTGCTACAATGGTAGTTCCCCACCTTGCCATATACGGTGATCCTACTCTACCTGCTACAATGGTAGTTCCCCACCTTGCCATATACGGTGATCCTACTCTACCTGCTGCAATGGTAGTTCCCCACCTTGCCATATACGGTGATCCTACTCTACCTGCTACAATGGTAGTTCCCCACCTTGCCATATACGATGATCCTACTCTACCTGCTACAATGGTAGTTCCCCAACCTTGCCATATATGGTGATCTACTCTACCTGCTACAATGGTAGTTCCCCACCTTGCCATATATGGTGATCTACTCTACCTGCTACAATGGTAGTTCCCCACCTTGCCATATACGGTGATCCTACTCTACCTGCTACAATGGTAGTTCCCCACCTTGCCATATACCGTGAACCAGTAACACACCGGCCTGAGCTGGGGTGCATCATTCGTTACAAAGATTGGACATAAAAATAGACAGACGTACAAACTAGTTTCCAAATTTTATCAAAAAACACGCTTTTATTAGAAAGGTCAATATTGTTAACAAGGTCTAACTAACTATCTTTGAGTAATTCTGGTTCGAATTCCTACGGGGTCACAATACAGACAGGGTAAGTAATTCGGAGTTCACTTTATGTTTGAGTCATGTGTGTCTTACTACCCGTCCAGTCTATTCACATTTAACTACACTAACTCGGTGCGTGGAATTCACTTTTTTCAAGCTGATGTGGACCCGAATCTAACGAATTAAATATTCTTGAAACCTAATTGAATTTTGAATATATTTTGTTAACTTGTTTCATGCTCGAATAAATATATTTTGCTTATTTATATATTTTATAAATTAGTCTAAAATAATTTAAAAAATGTTTTACTGTACAATGTAATATCTCAATCTTAGCTGATAAAGTCAATTTGTTATTATCACAGCATGCAATTCAATTACTTAAGGTTTTCTCAAATGAATTTGTAAAGTGCATGACAGCTCACAGTGGCAATAATTGAACATAGATGTGTTTTCTATCTGTCAATATTTTTGCTGGCGAAACTTATTAATCATCGAAACAGGATTTTTTTAATTTCAGGTGAAGTCTAGGTGTTTTAAGCATCGCATATCCACTTTTTCATGTAGGGAAACTATTTAAGGAAAACCATCCTTAATACACTTGACTGGGATTCAAACCCTCACCTTTCTAGATGAGCCTCACATTTTATCTACGTATCCCCCGGTGCTAGTTTCTCGTGTTTTAGATACTTACAAAACATTATATAGTATCACAAGTTTTACGCTATCAAACACTATCCTCTTCTCAAGTTAAATTCATAACGTACGGGATTTTGTTGCCACACCTTGATTTTCTTACCAACAAACATTTGGAGCACCCTTTAGAAAACATTAACATTTTTCCGGCAAAATTGATAATGTTATGTTATTATAGTATTATTGTTATTTTATAGGTATTGATAATACCGATTAAAATTGAAAGCTGCACATCACATGACTTGACGTATGAATACGTGAAGGTAGATCTAGTAACTTTTTCCAAATATCAGATATGTCCATTTGTAATACTTTTTTTAGCACCGCGTCTTACTACCTATTCAGGTTATACGATAATGTTCAAATTACACTAATTGGTTGGGGATTAGGAAGGCTTAATTTAGAGGAAATGCACTCGCATTTGCGTTGAGCGCTAGTGGAAAACCACCCTCAGTGTATCCAACTGGGATCGAACCCTGATCTCCCCGTCTTCGGCAGTCTAGTCCTCAAACACTAAATTAGCGCGTTAGAGCACGCGGCCACCAGAGCGGTTAGTAATAAAATTGAGGTATTCTTTGTACACTTCTCGCTCTAGTAAAATTAGGAACGTTGATGTCCTAGTTTTATCTTGAGTACTCTTGTAGCCTAAATAATGTTTACGTGACTTATAAAACCTTACACCTCTTATCTTTAAGATACGATCTTTTAACTCTGTGGATTAAAGTGTTGCCAGGTCTCATCAGATATTGACATTGAGCAGGGGTCACTAGGTCTACCATTCTAAAACTAGGAACAGGTAGTTTGGACATGATGCTATCAGAGATATGGGGGGTCAAATGAGCCACCTAGCAGAGCAAAAATGTAACGTTAACTCAAAGGCTAGAAACAGAAACAATTTTATAAACTACTAAACACTAGAAGTAACAAAACTTTATTTTTAAGTGCACAGATAGCTCAAGTTTAAATGAAAGTGAATACGCAAAAACAATCTGTAGAATAAGGTTTCATTAGAAGGAATTGAGTACGAGCGTGAATCTTGGACACTTCACTGCCCAAGTGCATATTGATAGTAGCAAAATTTTGAAAGTGGGACAAGTAAAAGAAAAAAAGCGAAGGTTTTCAGAAACAAGCTGTGTGCTCTTTTTCTTGTTTCCTAAGAATCAAATAATCACTGATCCAGGCCATTGGGACTTGGGAGATAATAAACTATCGGCCTGTCTAGATAATACTGGGTGTTTTAAGGCCCCTTAACTTTTAAGAATAAAGATGCAGACTTAACGCGTTCCCCTAAACACAGAGATAAAAAATCTTTTAATGGACTGACACACTTCTATAAAACTATGAGCTCACTTGATATTTTTCTGGGTAGAGTATTTTAATTTTTCATTTCTTTCACCATACCCTAAAACACCCCTCCCTAAATAGTTACTTCAAGCCGTTTAAAATTTCACAATCTATGCAGAAATCATATTAAAAATATGTTCTCCACAAAAGAGTGAATGGGAGAGGCCCCTAAAAAGGAATGGTCCAATGACCTCCAAATTTCATCGTGATACAGTTAGAATGTTCTATAAATACATCCGACCGGTATTCGAACACCTTTCTCCCAGGATAATATAACATGAGCGTGATGCCTTAGACAAGTGTTTTCCAAACGTTTTTAATCGTGACTCTAAATATAACATTTTCCTGGCCTGGCGATCTAAAGTGTCATTTCTTAACCAATGATGATGATAATAGTAATAGAAATAAATATTATAATATTTTCAGCCATGCCTAGAATCAAACCTGGACTCCCTAGCTCAGTAGACAGACAGACACGCTACAGAATGAGCTAATGTCGGATCAAAACTAATCAACATCTTAATCTGAAATCAAACGAACTCAACAAAAATAGTGAAAATACAAAATGTCGTCCGTGTGAACCGGCACTGAGAAATAGGGCATTTAATTATTAAGCTCTAATTTTCTTTTGATAATACATGTTACGTGTTATTAAAATGAAAGCGTAAGAGTTTTAAATTAGATTAAATTAAATTAAATTAAATACTTGTCATCTTGGTCAAATTGCCGGAGCTTGGCCTGGTCAAATGACTCAACGGATGACTTTAATGGAAGGCGTGGAGTGAGTAAAGAGACGATCACATTGACACGTGTAGTCAAAAGGAACGTAGATAGTCGCTTGTTTACGTTCAAATCAAAATTTAAATTATGTTTGTTTACGTGTCAAAAAACTAATTTTCCCTTATGTAAAACATTCCAACTGTTTCTCGAGGAATCAGAGTACATTTTGTAGACATGCAGTAAGAAAACATTTTAAACGTTGATTAGTTTGGATTGTGACTGTACTTACTTCATAAGGAAACTGAAACATAACTCCATGGTGATTCACTTGTGACTGTACATCCTTTATGAGGAAACTGCAGCATAACTCCACGGTGATTCACTTCCGTCTATAAACCGGCACCACGATGTGCAGATATCCTGAGACTATCTCTAAGGGCAAGTAACTCTACTTCCCTGCTAGAGACTACCTCTATAAACTAGTGAATATACCTCTCCGTTAGAGACTACCTCTATAGACAAGTGACTGTACCTCCCTGCTAGAGACTACCTCTATAAACTAGTGATTGTACCTCCCTGCTAGAGACTACCTCTATAAACAAGTGATTGTACCATCCCTGCTAGAGACTACCTCTATAGACAAGTGAATGTACCTCCCTGCTAGAGACTTACTCTATAAACTAGTGTTTGTACCTGTCTGCTAGAGACTACCTCTATAGACTAGTGATTGTACCTCCCTGCTAGAGACTACCTCTATAAACTAGTGAATATACCTCTCCGTTAGAGACTACCTCTATAAACTAGTGTTTGTACCTGTCTGCTAGAGACTACCTCTATAGACTAGTGACTGTACCTCCCTGCTAGAGACTACCTCTATAAACTAGTGAATATACCTCTCCGTTAGAGACTACCTCTATAGACTAGTGAATGTACCTCCCTGCTAGAGACTACCTCTATTAACTAGTGACTGTACCTCCCTGCTAGAGACTACCTCTATAAACCAGTGATTGTACCTCCCTGCTAGAGACTACCTCTATTAACAAGTGACTGTACCTCCCTGCTAGACACTACCTCTATAGACAAGTGATTGTACCTCCCTGCTAGAGACTACCTCTATAAACCAGTGAATGTACCTCCCTGCTAGAGACTACCTCTATAAACTAGTGACTGTACCTCCCTGCTAGAGACTACCTCTATAGACTAGTGATTGTACCTCCCTGCTAGAGACTACCTCTATAGACTAGTGATTGTACCTCCCTGCTAGAGACTACCTCTATAGACTAGTGTTTGTACCTGTCTGCTAGAGACTACTTCTATAGACTAGTGAATATACCTCCCTGTTAGAGACTACCTCTATAGACAAGTGATTGTACCTCCCTGCTAGAGACTACCTCTACAGACAAGTGATTGTACCTCCCTGCTAGAGACTACCTCTATAGACTAGTGATTGTACCTCCCTGCTAGACACTACCTCTATAGACTAGTGATTGTACCTCCCTGCTAGAGACTACCTCTATAGACAAGTGATTGTACCTCTACGTTAGAGACTACCTCTATTAACCAGTGACTGTACCTCTCCGTTAGAGACTACCTCTATAGACAAGTGAATGTACCTCCCTGCTAGAGACTACCTCTATAGACTAGTGATTGTACCTCCCTGCTAGAGACTACCTCTATAGACTAGTGATTGTACCTCCCTGCTAGAGACTATTTATTATTAATAAAATATTATTCATTTAACTTTCTTTTTAATTTTCCTAGAATTGTGTTCATGTTATCATAAATATCTGACTAACGGGGTTTTACTATAACTACAAAGAGTAAGGAGATGTGTTTCCACATTCCGGTGCAATATATTATCAAGAATTAGTAAAGCTGATCCTAAATAATCGACCCCCGTAGACGCTCCCCTCTCATTCTGACGCAATGCGCTGCTACCCTCATCTATTGGGTCAGTGTTCATATTCCTTGTCTACCTCTTATTGATTCTACTAACATTAGCTTGTTTTTCTTTTATAATTTTAACAATGACTGGAACTTTCTATATTATTTGTTTAGTCAAGTCCTAATCACACTCCAATTCCAATAATAATACTAATACAAATATTTGTTCTATTATGGTAACTTACTTTACAATAAAACACAATGGTGTGAGAGCAGGCAAGCGAGCTATACCGACCGGGCGGCCACCGCCGTTAGCGATGATAGTGCCAATACTTGCAGATAGAGGGTGTCATGTGGTCAGCAAAAGTCCGCCACCCGTCAATCTCAGTTTTCTACACCGGTGCTACTACTTATGCGTTTAAGTATCCCCTAATTTGTTCCCACGAGGCCGAGTTTTACTCCGTTACAGACCCACTGCTTCACAAATAGGTTTTGGAAGCACCGGGGATTGAACCTGGGACCTCTGACAACTAAATCACAGAGGTGGGCATTTACTTTACAATACTTTTTTTACATAAATTGAATTTAAACTTGCGTTTGAAACGGTAACAAAAAGGTCTTAAATACCATGTAGCTGTACAGATTTTTTTTTCGTAATTTCTACATGATTAAGTAAAGTATTATAAGTGAAGCTTGAATACAAGTCTATTCTCTGCCATACGACTGTCTATTCTCTGTACCTCGACTGTCCCAGTTTTCTGCCTTCTTTCATCGACGGCCCTCCGCCAAATCATCTTTGGTCTCCCTCGATTTAATAAAATCAGAGAGTCAAGGTGTAGTCTCAATCATAAGATTTAAATATTTAACACACTAATTTGATAAACAGATAAATTGAAGTCATTCTTGCTTGTTTTAAGCTCAATATTTCTAAAAAAACAAAAAACATAGAAGCCTTACAAATTAGATAAGTTTTAATATAGTCCATATCAGCTATTTTAGTAGATATATTATTCCCTGATGTAATATTTAAAGTATTTTTGTTAGTATATCCACATTTAAAAAAATAATTTATTAAACAAATTAATATTAACCTCAAGATTTGTTTGTCTATTATTTAACTAAAATTCTTCCAATGGACTAAACCAGTTCATATATATAGTCTATGTATAAATATATTTATATAAATGCAATAAATATTTACCAAATATAATATGTTGTACAAAAACTCGTGTAAGTATACAAATATACATATCGATGGTGTTGAACTGCAACCTCGTATGTCAAAAAAGTAAGTTTTACAGGAGAGCCAAAAAACATGTTAGTATCTTG
>CABFWO010002615.1:0-15208 GCA_902155825.1 Timema genevievae
CATTCAATTTCAGGTAGGTGACGTCTTGTATTTAGTATAGCGCCGCACTTGAGGCGTACTAAATCTAACTATGAAACTGGCCCTAAATCTATGTTTCTAACAATTTAAGGTGCGGCCAAAGGGAGTGCAAGTATTTTTACAGTTTTTATAGGATTGAAATTTTTTGGCCAAAATAAATAAAATATTTCTCCAGTAGCAACATATAGTTTAGTTTTCTGCACATGCTAGTATCAACAGATCTTGAATATCTGCCAAGTGTGTCCTGAAATTTTGTCAAAACATTTTCTCTTTATTTAAAAAGTTTTGACAAAATTCCAGGACACCCTTGACAGATATTCAAGATCTATTGATACTAACATGTGCAGAAAACTAAATTATATGTTGCTACTGGAGAAATATTTTATTTATTTTGTCCAAACAAATTTAATGCTATAAAAACTGTAAAATTACTCGCGTTCCCTTCGTCCGCACCTTAATTAATTGTTTATCAAACTTTTCCCAGTAGCAGACCACTTGATAAGCGTTCGATGCACACGCGGACCACCCATCTTTCTATACTACCTACTTGTCACGTGTTGAAGCATGACATTTTCTAATGAAAGTGTTTATTAAGAAGTAAAGGCAGCATATTTATACAACTTGTTTCAATGTGTCATACACACATTACAGTCCAATTTTCATGTAAAGAGCCTTATCTAACATTTAGAAACTATACTAGATCGATTTTCAAGTCGTGTTATATGATCTGCTACTTTTGAAATACTGTATATAAATATATATGTATATATATTAGCACTGCGTCCTACTACCCATTCGGTTTATACGCTTATTAAATAACTACGCTAATGGTTTTCGGGAATTAGGAAGGTTGTAGTTATAGGAAGTGTACCCGCATTTGTATAGAGAAAGAAAGGAAACCCATTTTGGAAATACCACCCTCAGTAAACCCGACCGGTCTTTGAACCCCGATCTCCCAGACATCAGCAGGCCAGTCTAACACGAGAGTGACGCCTTAGACCAGCGATTTTCAACTTTTTTCAAATCACGAGACACTGAAATAGATGCTAAAATTGTAAAGGCACTGATACACCAACAGTTTCTTAAGGAGAAAGTTTTAATTATTAAAATAGCGAGTATTAAGATAATGTTTAAAAGTTCAATAGCTAAAATTATAATGATTGTGTTATTTTTTCTAAAAAAAAAGGGTTGATCTTAGATTAATAATTTACTATGTATTTTTAACCCTAACATTTTTTCTCACTTCTTTTTTTATCCTCAAACTAGCGTGACACACCGGTTGAAAAACGCTACCTTATTTAGACCATTCGACCACTGGAGCGGGTAACCTTTATGTTTGTACCCCTATTAGCTAGTACAAAGTTACCAAAACCTTTTGTATTTTTACTTCGACCTTATTCTAAACTATTGGAAGTAATGACCAAGAGGTTAGAATTTAGAGGAGGTGTGCCTGTATTTCCTTAAATGCAGAATGTGATAAACCTATTAAGAAAAATCCCGCTCGGTACGCCCGGTTGGGATTCGAACCCTGACCTCCCCGGTCATTGGTTAACTAGGTTAGACCAGACTGACATCTCTGTCTGCGTGCCCACTGATGTGGGTAAGTAAACTTTACCTAAATAGATATAAACTAAAAAAAAAAAAAAGCCTGCTAGATGTGTGTTGGTGACTTGTACGGTTGTGCAACTGTACAATGATTTGTTGACTCAGTGGAAATAGAGAAGTAGCAGACTCGTATTGGAATCAGATATCACCCGGTTTTATGAAGAGTGGTCGGCAGTTGTGTAACCTGTGGTTTAACTCAACCAGGGCATTGCCTTCCCGTCCAATGATGAGTCAAATGTTGACACTTTAAAAAAAACTTTATCCCGAAATACTGAATTGATTCGTGATGCATCTTTTTTTTTATTGGCACCGCACCCTTCCGGGACATCCGCATTTAATTACACTCATGGATTAGGGACTAAAGGGAGATGACATTTGAAATAAATTCCAGCCTTTTGGTCCAGAGGTCAACATTCCTGGTAGCTAATGTAGAGTTCCCGGGTTTGATTCCCGGCGGTAATATAGGTATTTTTCCCGGAAGTGAATTGTTTCTATGTTTTTCCGTGGTGTGGTTAATTAGACTTAATCTAGGTTGAGGACTTTTGCTGGCACCCCATCATCATCATCATCACCATTATCATCATCATCATTACTTCATCTCATCGGGGAGACGTAACCGTACCTACATGGTGGCCCAACCCAAGAAGATGGTTACATATCCTCCACTGTCACTATAAGACCAGGAATGTCTGGCAAACGAACCCTGGTGGCATTCGTTAAAAAAACTTAGTACACCCGACTAGGATTCGTACCTCAACCTTTCCGTCACCGGCAAACCTGAATGTGCAAGGCTGACACCTTAGTTTGTCTGTCCACCAACGGGGGCTACGGTGTTTAAATTCTAAGAAATTATTCACCAATATTCACAGAAAATGAGAATTTTGATATATTAAATATGATATCATGAGAATTTCTATTTGACCACGAGAGTGATGAAATCCTAAACATAACAAGCCTAAGGAACTATTAAGTTATGTGTCTACACATCTCTGGAACTATTCTGCTATCCATTGACCTAACATCTTTGGAACTATTCTGTTATATGTTGATAGAAAAAATATCTATAAGAAACCATTGTGTTATGTGTTGATAGAACAAATCTCTGGAAATATCATTCTACATGTTTGCATAACATTTCTCTATAACTATCATGCTACGTGTTAATATAACACATATATAGAACTACCATGCTACGTGTTGACAAAACAAACATCTAGAACTATCATGCTACGTTTTAACATAACAAATCTCTATAATTATCATCCTACGCGTTGGCATAACAAATATATAGTAATGTCATGCTACGTAATGATATAACAAATCTCTAGAACTGTCATGCTACATGTTGACAATACATCTTTAGAATTATCATGCTACGTGTTGACACAACAAATCTCTAGAACTGTCATGCTACGTGTTGACATAATACATCTCTAGAACTATCATGCTACGTGCTAACATAACAAATCTCTAGATTTATCATGCTACGTACTAAAATAACAAATCTCTAGATTTATCATGCTACGTGCTAACATAACTAATCTCCAGAACTATCATGTTACGTGTTGACATAACAAACATCTAGAACTATCATGCTACGTGTTGACATAACATATATCTAGAACTATCATGCTACATGTTGACATAACAAATCTCTAGAACTATCATGCTACGTGTTGACATAACAAATTTATAAAACTATCATGCTACGTGCTAACATAACAAATCTCTAGATTTATCATGCTACGTACTAAAATAACAAATCTCCAGAACTATCATGTTACGTATTGACATAACAAACATCTAGAAATATCATGCTACGTGTTGACATAACATATATCTAGAACTATCATGCTACGTGTTGACATAACATATATCTAGAACTATCATGTTACGTGTTGACATAACAAACATCTAGAACTATCATTCTACGTGTTGACATAACAAACATCTAGATTTATCATGCTACGTGTTAGCATAACAAATCTCTAGAACTATCATGCTACGTGTTGACATAACAAATCTCTAGAACTGTCATGCTACGTGTTGACATAACAAACATCTAGAACTATCATGCTTCGTGTTGACATAACAAATCTCATTCTGTAGAACTGTCCGGCTATGTATTGGCGCCCTGTTTGTTGCGGTATTTAAAGAACGTACAACTGCTGTTGGAAGAGTGAGTGACAGCCACAATGTGCTGGCGGTGATGGGCCCCGAGTATGCGGGTACTTGAGATACTTAGGGCCTTTTCTCCGGCTTCTGTTTGTCACGAAACCAGGAGTACAGCCATGACAAGAAGTGATCTGCAGATCATTTAATTACCAAACAATGGTTTCGAAACAAGTTCTCAACGAACTCAACTTTAGAACTAAAGAGAATAATACAAGGTGTTAATTATATTAATCTACGTTCGAGAAACCACCAGCGGGTTACTCATTTTACACTCGAACCCCGACATGACCTTTCGTACCTAAGTCTGTTACATTAACTTGTAATCGTATTTAGATAGGAATACACATTTTTTACACTTACAAAATTATTATTATTATTATTATTATTATTATTATTATTATTAGCACCGCGTCTTACTACCCGTTCGGGTTATACGCACTTACGCTAATGTGTAATGGTAGGGTGATTGTGAGATGAAATGGAGGACCTACAGTTTAACGTAGAATCCGAACCACGGTGGAGGCCTGGCAGTCCTCACATTCACAAGTTGTGATTAATACACATCTTGTCAGAGGTGAAGTAAGAGTTTGGCAATCAGATAAATTTGTGCCGGGACCAAGGATTGAACCCCGGACCCTCAGCACAGAAGTCTGACACCTTACCCCTAGATCACCAGGTCACTTTACACTTAACAAAAATTTAGTCTACTAGATCAATTTTCAGAGTATAGCCTTTGAAGGGGTATTAAGACGCAGTGATTAAAAAAATATCCTATCGCTTGCTTTAGTGGCCAAATAATTCAAGGTGTCATTCTCGTGTTGTATTGGCTTGCTGATGACGGGAAGATTGGGGTTCGAATTCCGGTCGGGTTTACTCTGAGTGGGTTTTTTTTCTCTCTCCTAAACCCACTTTCCTCCAAAGCAAATGCTGGTAGATTTCCTCTAAAATGCTTCCTTCCTCATTCCTGCCCCTTAGAGTAATTATAATAATTACATGCGTATAATTTGAACAGGTGCTAAGACGTGAGGATAAAATAAAAATATCATACATTTTATAAACCAAGTCATGTGATCTGTAGCTATTACTTTTGATATATAGTGTTAATATTTGTGAAATAAATATTCCAATAATAAAGTTAAATGCTATTAATGTTGACCACAAAAAAATATAGGTCAACACTAATTCAAGTCGCCCATAGCGACTAAATACTCTTAATTTTTGATATATTTTTATTATAAAGGATATTCAACTTACACTTTCTGAATAAGCTGATTATTTAAGCATTTATCACAAGAATTACAAACTAACTCAACCCTAGAAAACTTACAGTATTGGGAATGCAGATAAAGGCGTAAGTTACGTACTAGCTTGTTTCCCTATGATGGTAAGGTTGAGGTTTGAATCCGGGCAGGGTGTATTGAGGTGTTTTTCCTAGATATTTTCCCATCCTCCCTAAACGAAAATGCTGCTAGATTCTCTCTAAATCAGTGGTTCTCAACCTTGGTAGGGGGAGGTGTGAAGCACTTTCCGAGGGGACGTGGAACAGTTTGGAAATAACGTTAATATCAGCTAAGAATTGAAGTAATTATTTTTTCAATCCATTTTTCAAAGTAAGATTTTTTCTTCTTGAGATATTGGCAACACTACCTACCAGTTGTAAGACCCAATATTCAAGAACTCATAAAACAAAATTCTGCCAATCACATTTATTTTCAGTCAATTTATTTGTACCGTTAGGCTGCCAGTGTTACATTGGTTACATTGTCTCAAAGAATATTGGGAAGTGTAGGCGTGGGAATTTGAAAAAAAAAAAAAATTTGGAGGGGATGTGGTGGGAATTTGATGATCTACCAAGGGGGGCGTCAGCTCAAAAAGGCTGAAAACCACTGCTCTAAATTCTACCTCTCTCTCAATTCTATCACAATGACGTAACTAATTTATAGGCGTGTAACCTTAATAGGACCCGCCTCGATGGCGTAGTTGGCTAACGCGCTAGTCGTGTTGAGCTCGACCGCCGAGGACGGGGAGATCGAGGTTCGAATCTCGGTCGGGTGAACTGGGGGTGGTTTTCCTAAATGGTTTTCCACTCTCCTTCCACGCAAATGCGGGTTCACTTCCTCTAAATTCAACCCTCCCAATTCCTAATCCATTAGCGTAATTAGTACTTAAGCGTATAACCCGAACGGGTAGTAAGACGCGGTGCTAAATATTATTATTAACCTTAATAGGTACTTAGACGTGGTAAGTAAGGAAAAAAAGTCAAAATGAACGTAATAATCTAAAATATTATTTTAATTTTAATATTTAATTATTTTTTAATTAGTTAACTGGATTAAGGGATTAGATTGATAAACTTAATTAGTTCCGCTAGATTTTCAAGTGTTTCAATTACAGACATGGCCTGAAAATATATAATTGGTGAAATTGGACCTCCTCCGTTCACAGTGATGAATTAACGAACTGGGAACTGGGTGTTGTGTCTGTTATAAAATAAAATTAGCTCGTAAGTAGTGTGCTGATATAATTAGTTAGCTTATAAAATGCACATTAAATACTCCAAATTTATATGCACGTGAATATCTTAAATTTACAACTAATCTTTATTCATATAACCCGCTTCGGTGGCTGCATGATCCAAGGCACTGTTCTTGCAGTAGACTAGACTGCCGATGGTGGGGAGATCAATGTTCGAATCTCGGTCGGGTGTACTAAAAGCCGTTTTTCAAAAATTGTTTTCCACTCTCCCTCAACACAAATTTGGGTACACTTCCTAAAAATATAAACTTCCTCATCCCTAAAACTATCACTGTAATTAGTACATAAGCGTATAAACCAAACGGGTAGTAAGACGTGCTAGAAAAAATTATAAATCTATGCACTTATCACACAGGTGAAGTTAAAGCCCTTAGAGTAAACCAAAAACACTCAAATCCCACCCTACTTTTGCACTAAGATAATAATTAAATTTATACATCATCCGGCATTCACTCTAAATAAATTCATAGATATGTAGTCATCATCTCAAGAAAAACGATCTTTAACACGAATGAGGTCACTATCTAAGTGGTCTACTTTTCTACCCGCCTGTACATATACAACAGCTGGAAGCTTTAACATTCTATTTTTTTTCCCCCATCCCATCTTTTTATTCCTAGTGCAGTATTATCGTTGATCTTCTTAAAGTTGTAAGTTTTGATCGCGGCCAGCTGGTTCTTTTTTTTATTCAGCAGCAACTTACCGGATCAGAAATATTCCTTATACTACAGTTGCAACAAGATAAACCTTCCTATTGGATCAGGGATATCCATTATACTGCAGTTGCAACAAGATAAGCCTTCCTATTGGATCAGGGGTATCCATTATACTAAGTTGCAACAAGATAAGCCTATTGGATCAGGGATATCCACTATACTGCAGTTGTAACAAGATAAGCCTTCTTTCTATTGGATCAGGGATATCCACTATACTGCAGTTGTATCAAGATAAGTCTTCCTGTTGGATCAGGGATATCCACTATACTGCAGTTGTATCAAGATAAGTCTTCCTATTGGGTCAGGGATATCCACTATACTGCAGTTGTATCAAGATAAGCCTTCCTGTTGGATCAGGGATATCCACTATACTGCAGTTGTATCAAGATAAGCCTTCCTATTGGATCAGGGGTATCCACTATACTGCAGTTGTATCAAGATAAGCCTTCCTATTGGATCAGGGGTATCCATTATACTGCAGTTGTAACAAGATAAGCCTTCTTATTGGATCAGAGTTATCCATTATCCATAATAAATCTCCCTAATTTAAAACAATGAAAAAAAACTTTTCTTTTTGTTGACCTTACCAATTTCGGGCAAAAAAAAGAGAGGGAAATTTGTTTTTTTAACTATAGAATTTATTTTGTTGACACTTCACATAATAAAGGTTGTTAAATCTTTTTTTCAATAAGTGAACTACTACAAGCCATCCGTACATTAGATTACAGCAGGTCGACCTCGTTGGTCTGGGGGTAAGGTATTCACCTCAGGGCTTGATGTTTGTGGGTTCAAACCCAGCGGGTCAACGGATTTATCTTGAGCGTTAAAAACCCGTAATACAATTTGTTTTGGAAGGGAAGTAAAGCCGTTGGTCTCAAGTCGATTGTAGCATGTAAAAGAACCTTGGAAGGTATAGTCTGTGAAAATACCTTTCACGGCCAAATTGATAGATCCTTTCACTCTCGCTCATAGAAATTCTCGTGTGCTGATATAAATCAGACGGTTCAGAATACTTCAGATAAATAAAAAGAAAATGACTACAAACGCGAACGAACTAAATTCTTTCAGAGTTGGATGAAATTATCTTCTCTTAGCACAATACCTCAACGATCATGACTGCGGCCGTGGGATCCGAGGGGACCAGGAAGAGGAAACAGATCGACGTCATCACACGTCTAATGTACATCGTTTGAGAATAGTTATTAACTATAACCCGACTAAGAGAAGCTCATACTAAAAGAATTGTAGCTTCTAGGTTAGTTCGTGCCACCCCCGCCATCTTATTATCCTTTTGAGATTTTCACATTTAATTATAGTCTGATAATAAGTCAGGGAGGAGGAAGGCACACTTTAGAGGGATCGTACCTGGATTTTAATGGAGGAATATGGGGAGATCGGTTAGGAAACAATCTTATCAGACACAAAACCAAGATTCAAATCCCGATCTCCTGTCACTCAGCTGGGATTCGAGCCCCGACAATGGCAAATCAGTCTAGCTAGACTAGCTTAACGTTAAGTCCGTATGCTCATCAATACGAGTAATAAGAGACTTTATTCGCGAAATTTTTAAGCGTTTACTTTAAAAATAATAAAGTGAACAGTTATGATTATAAAGTATCATTTGGTTGCGGACATCGGTTCCTTTTGCGAGTGTATTTAGTTCGTATCAAGTGGTCCAGTATTTTGTAACGTGTCTGAATTGTTTTTATCTAAGCCAAAGTACAGGATAATAAAAATAATCCTAAGTGTGGTAGTGCTTTGGTAAATTATTTTGAAGCGCGCGAAGGAGTGTGTTGTTTTGATGAGGGGGGAAGGGAGATGTAGGGGTAATAGGGGAGGGAATGGGATGCTGGGAGTCAAGGAGCTGAGACGGGAGAAGAAGAGGTTCAATCCTTGATACTAGTCGTTCGCAGTTGGCGGGAAGTGCTGCTGTAAAGAACATCTTCCTTCTCGTTCTTCCGACGATCCGGTAGCTACTTATTGGACTGTTGGGTGGTTTTTCTGTTAGCTGGTTTTTTACCGTCATTAAGTAAAGTACACGATCTCGCCTTGTAGTCATTTTAAATAATTTAAAAAAGTCTTATTGGTAAAATTATGCGTTTAGTAAAAAAAGTTTCTTAAAAGATTAACTAATATCTTTTAACATTTTATCATACTTTTTTAAGTAAGACTAATCGGTGCAATTGCTATGAAAGTCATCGTGTATAACTTTAAAATAAATTTGACATTTTTTTATAACTTATTGTGATTTTATTATGAAAGCTTATTAAATTTTGTGGTGTATTTTGCTCCTTTGAACACCAAAGTTAAAAAAAACTAAATTTTTCAAATTACTTAGTTGTTGAATCTAGTAGAAATCGTAAAATGTAAATTTTGTCTGCGTGAACTAATCGCAAAATTATTCTTTTTGCATATTGGAATAAATTAATTTTTTGCTCAAACAAAATTTTTAGAGTTTCCAATAAGCACATAAGAACTCAGTCATATGATTATAGACCAGAATTCATTCCTCATGGAAAATGCAGCTTTTATTTTAAAAAAAAGCTTTCTCTATGAACAGATTAAGTAAATATTGAGCTATTTGAAGAGAGATAATTATTTATCACAAGGAAAAAATGTACCCTTCAAACAAGCAAAAAATTATTTTTGATTCGAAACCTTGCAAATAACTCAGATTTAAACAATCTAAACTACATTTCAATTTGTTTGATTTTTTTTTTGCATTTTTATTTGCTGTGTATTCTGTCCAAATGTTTAAAAAATACAGCATTTTTTTATCACGCATGTTTATTTTTATAAGTACGTCCGCACATTTGTGAAGTTAACCTTTTTTTTAGCAACGTGGTAAATACATACTGTTAATGTAGATTTGTGTTAACATTTAAAGTAAAAGTTGTTTTTTTCTAAGTGTTTAAATTGAATTATGTTATTTTAGACAATGTTTTAGCTCGATTAGAAATGTTCAACGCAACCTAAAAGAACAATCATTTTGTTCCGAGTTTGATAAGGCGTCAAACACCATTCCCTCGAGGTAAGAAATGAATGAAACGATTTGCTTAAAGAAACAAAACTTTCATAGCAAAAAATAGTTATGAAATATACGAACACTAACGATAGATTATTCTCACAAGTATTACTACGAAGGACTTTAGACACTCATTTAATAGTTTCAACTTGGACGATATTGGTTTTGTGACGAATTGATTAGTTCTAAATCGAAAAAGTGCGCGAACGGAAGGGGAAAAAAAACTGCCTACTGCTTTGTTCCTGTCGAAGAAAAGGGTGTAAGTTGGGAAGATGGTGACTTTTAGGGACTGTTTGCGTGTGTTGGTACTAGCGGCCGTCGTGTGTCCCAACCTAGCGTCGCCGCCACCCCCACCCAACCACCCCTATGGATCTGACGTGGAGAACTCCATCCATTCCGTGCCTGTCGGCGGGTAAGTCGCTTTTATTTCTTCATTTTTCTTATGACGTTCGGTTTTACTTCATGTATCAGCAAAGACGCAAGAACGTTTTGGTTCGGGAGAGTAGATGTGTGAAATTTCCGCTGAAAGCTAGTTCCGGAGACCCACTTCATGTAAGTTCTTTTAACATCGGGTGTTTTTTGGGAGCTACAGTTTGATTTATATGGGAAGGAACATTCTTGACAGTAATTATAAAAGTTAGTAAAAAAGTTTTCATATATTTATATGCCAAGCCACGTGAGCTGTATTTGTCACTTTTGATGGATAGTATTGTAACTTTTAAATGTACCAATAAAGTAAAATATTAAAGTTGACCACAAAATACATTTGTTTGTATTTTATAAAAGTTTTTTCTTACAAGAATCCTACTATACTTAGAGGATGTTTTCAGGGTAGCTAGAAGAATTTTCTCAAAGTTAAAATAAAGTATTTTTACGCAACTAAAAATATACCTTTACTGAAATGTATAGCTTGTAAAATAATACTTTCCCCTTAAGCTATAGGTAGAAATTTCATATTGGAATTTTGTATTTCGTACAAATGCTATCCTTATTCTTGCACAACTGCCTTTAGGCACAGTCAAAATCAAGTTCCGAGTCCAAGCTTTATAATTCTGTGATTAAAATCACTTATGGGTTTAAGCAAGAAGTTAGCGCGCCTATTTAAAAGACCATTAAATCTGAATTAAATATTTCTTAATTCTACTCATGCTTATTTATTCACAATGCAATTTTATTATTGAATGAGGCTGCATTTCCTTAAAATTCACCCTGATCTCCTCATTAATTTGATGTAGGATCATGCATGCCATCAACAATCAATAGGTGAATAGGTAATGTGTAACTAAATAGGGATATATAAGTTATATTTATGACTAGATCCATTAATTATTTTGTTATCAAATTATTATAAATTAACTACGTTCTAAACAAGTTCAAGCCGGACACTAAATACTAGATATAATAAACAATTATCGTAAAGATGTTGAGTTCACATTTTTACTGATAACAATGGTAAGTAATAGATTAAACAAAGTAGTCTTAATTTAGCTCTCTAAGATTCTCTTTTGAGGAATGTATATAAAACCGTTTATTTTAATTATTACGTTTAGAAAAATGGTTATTAACGGTTTAATCTAAGCGTTAAGGACTAGGGAGATTGTTTGGAGGAAGTTAACCCACATTAAAGTGAAATACCACACCCTATGCGTCCAACAGAGATTCGAACCTGGGCATAGACGTCACCAGCAATCCACTATCTTGCAAAACTGACGCCCTAGAACGTGTGGCCACCGATGAGGTCAAATAACCATAGTGACAAGTAAATAAAATATAAATAATAAAACAGTTGATGATTCAGGTCTACTCAATGTCCCTGCACTGGTGGTGCCACTGTACAGTGAAATGTCTCACGTTTTATTTCTTGCAAGAAAGACAACCATGTCATTCGATTACTTTTGTAACGCTAAAGGCCAGTTTCATAGACAGATTTAGTACGCCTAAAGTGCGAGTCGATACTAAATACAGGACGACACCTACCTAGACCAAAATGGAATGGGCCAGTTTCGCATATGAAACTGGCCTATTCCATTCAATTCCAGGTAGGTGACGTCTTGTATTTAGTAATGCGCCGCACTTGAGGCGTACTAAATCTGACTATGAAACTGGCCCTTAAGAGTTTGAAGATTTTATTCCACTCAGAGTTCAATTCTATGCTCTTTTACAACTAAATGCTTCCTAAGCAATAAGCTCCTTTTTTTAGCACCGCAACTTACTACCCCTTCGCGTTGTACGAATTATGTTTTAATTATGCTAACGATTTTAGGGATGAGGAAGGTTATAGTTAGAGGACGTATACTAGCATTTGCGTTTAAGAAAAATGGTAAACCACTTTGGAAAAACCACCCTCAGTACACCCGACCGAAATTTGAACCTCAATGCCCCCGTAATTGGCAGTATAGTCTACTGAAGTGGGAATAAGATCCTATTAAATGAATGAAATGTCTTGTTTTTGGATGGACTCCAAGTGATAAACAAAGTTTCTCATTAAAAATTTGAACAATACCAAAAAAAGTTTTTTTTTACTTAAAACACCTGCATTGGTGTTCACACAATCAAGGGCGTTAGGTCCGCAATATACCGAATTGCTGGTGACGAGGAGGTTGAGGTTCGAATCTTGGTCCGGGTTCACTGTGGTGATAGTTTTCCTAATGGAATTTATTACTGTGCCTTTTACGTCTTTTTCAACGCTAATGCGTCTCTGCACTTTATATTAACAACCCTCCTAGCCCACATCGGTAGGCACGTGACCCAAACGTCAAGTTCAGTCTGATTTGCCGATGACGGGGAAATCGGAGTTCGAACACCAATAGGCTGTACTGAATGGTTTTTCACTCTCTCCCCAATAAAATGTTTGTGAATTTCCTCTAATTTCTACCTTTCTAATCTTTACCCAATTAGTTTACGTATCCCTAAAAATATAATTGTTGTATTAAGACGCAATGGGTACGCTATTTTTAATGTAAAACGAGAAATTGTATTTGATTATAATATTTATTTCGGTAAAATATTAATTACAGCCTATTATCTATGATTTATGTTAGTATAATTTGCAAATATATATTTTTATATCGAGAAAACAGAATAGCTACATTTTCAAACATTTGAATTCCTATCCCAATGCACACGTTATTTAGCCTTGATTTTGTGTTAGATTATAGATATCGCTAAAGTTGATTAAAAATGAAATTTTAAAAACCAAGCAACTGGTTTTAGTTGGAGATTCTTAAGATAAATAGATATTTTTACAATTTCGTGATGCTAAATAACTTTCTGTAATGGTTAATATGTTATCACAACATCGCGCTCGTATTTTGCAATTGGTTCTCTCGATTTATTTCCTTGCTATTGTAATATCAATGAATTGAAGGTGTGTTTAATTGCATTGTAGATACAGGGTGAGTAAAAACTTTCGTACTTCCCTACATTAGTGGAGACCGGGTAAAAACTAAGATTGAAAAGTTCTACTACAGGATTTGGTAAAAGTAATTAAAAAATAATAATCTAAAGTCATATTAATACCAGCTACAAATCCATTTATTATATAATTAATTAATATGCTCTTTCAATTAATACATCCACTTCAATTCAATTTATTTACGATTCTGTAACTAGCCGGTTTTTCTTGAATGGTTTTTCCAATTCTAAATGCAAATGCGAGTACACTTCCTCTAAATTATACCATCATCTCTACCAATTTAGTATAGATTTGCGGATATCTCTGACTGGTAGAAAGACGTGATGGCCCCACTATTCTTTATTTATTTTTACAGAGACTCGTGTCTACTATGGTTACACGGTTTAAGGCATCACTTTCCTAATATAATTAATTTCTACTGACAGGGAAGTTTTGGTTCAAATCCCGGCTGGTTGTACTGGATTGATTTTTCCTAAAGTGTTTCCCACTCCCCTACCACGAAAATGTAGGCACATTTCTGCATAATTCTACCTACCTCATTCTTACCTAATTAGTGTAAATATGAGGATAGCTTGGTTGGGTAGTGAGAAAGACGCGGTGCACCAAAAAAAATAATTCACAAGAGTGTTAACTGATTTACGACCCCATATGTTTGTTGTAATCGTTCTGTGATTGGTCAATTTGAAATTGGAATTGTGAAAACAACATTGACTCAACCCTTCCTTCACCTCTTGACAAGACGTCTATTAATCACAACTTGTGAACGTGTGGAATACCAGACCTCCACCATGGTTCGGATTCCACGTTAAACTGTAGGTCCTTCATTTCATCTCACAATCATCCTACCATTACACATGGGTGTAAGTACGTATAACCCGAACGGGAAGTAAGACGCGGTGCTAATAATAATAATAATAATAATAATAATAATAATAATAATAATAATAATAATAAATAATAATAATAATAATAATAATAATAACGACTCCTTTGCCAATAATTGAAATCGATTAAATTTTACTCAAGGAATACGTTGCCAAAAATAATCATGGCAGTTTTGAGTCATCCTGTACATTTACTTAGTCAATAGAAGCTAGAATGGAAACTGTCATTGTGTGTAACTTAATACGTTCCGTTTGGATCTCTCCAATGCCAGCGCTTAAGCTTTTCTAAATAATTTATAGAGTATAGAGTAGCCACCCATAGGTTTAAAAGAGTGTATTTAGATGACAGATGCGGTTCATTTCGTGTAATGATTCGTTAGATCATGATGGATGGCGTTTGAGGGTGTGTCAAGCAAGTTTTGAGCTGTTCTTAGTATTTAGTTGAGAAATCATTTGTACACGTGTGTTTAGCAAACTTTTGTTCTGAAATAAACATAGTAAACGACCTACCTTAACATTTGTACTGTTATAAACACAAATTTAAAGTGTTTTTTTAAAGTATAACTGAGAAATTATTAAAAATTCAATAAACATGGCACCCACTCGGTGGCCACGTGGTCTAACTCGTTACGTTTGCTGTAGACTAGACTGCCGATGATGGGGATATTGAGGTTCGATTCTCGATCGGGTCTACTGAGAACGGTTTTTCCAAAATTGTTTTCCACTCTCCCTCCACACAAATACGGGTACACTTCATCTGAATATAAACTTCCTAATCCTTACAACCATTATCGTGATTAATACATGGACTTACATCCGAACGGTTATAGAAAAT
>CABFWO010002615.1:15713-26357 GCA_902155825.1 Timema genevievae
TATTATTATTAGCACCGCGTCTTACTACCCGTTCGGGTTATACGCACTTACGCTAATGTGTAATGGTAGGGTGATTGTGAGATGAAATGGAGGACCTACAGTTTAACGTGGGATCCGAACCACGGTGGAGGCCTGACATTCCACACATTCACAAGTTGTGATTAATACATCTCTTGTCAGAGGTGAAGGCAGGGTTTGGCAATCAGATAGATCTGTGCCGGGACCGAGGATTGAACCCTGGACCTTCAGCACAGAAGTCTGACACCTTACCCCTAGACCACCAGGTCACCCGTTTATGTACTAATTACGCTAATGATTTCAGGGCTGAGGAAGATTATATTTGGAGGACGTTTACTCGCATTTGCGTGTAGAGAGACTGGAAAAACCATTTTGGAAACACCACTTTCAGTACACTCGACCGATATTCGAACCTCGATTCCCCGTCATAGGCAGTCAAGTCTACTGTGAGACCTACACCTTAGACCATGCTGTACATATTTCATAGTACATTTTTGGGAGCGCAATAAACATTTTTGATAGTAAAATTGGACATATTTTAATAACCTAAAATACAATTCATATATAAATATAGGAAATGATGGTTTATTAAGTGTTGATTGTAGGCATATACCAAGTTGGTGAAACTGCGGTACTAATAGTTAGTCAGATTTGGCCATTGGGATGAAATAAAGTTGGATCACCCTTGTCTAGGACGTCAATCTCGTGTCAGACTGGCCTGCTGATGATGGGGAGATCGGGGCTCGAATCCTGGTTGGATATACTGAGGATGGTGTTTATCTAAATGGTCTCCCACTCTTCTTCCACGTATATACAGTTAGATTACCTCTAAACTACCGCCTTCCTCATCCCTACCCCATTAGAGTAATTATAATATATGTGTATAACCTGAACAGGTAGTAAGACGCGGTGATAAAAAAAAACATAGTGGAATTTAACAGAAACATTTTTAAAATAAGAGAAATGTCCTGGTCATACTACGCAATGGCCATGATGAATAGCCAAGATCTGTTCAGAGTGAGATTACTAACAGTAAGTGTAGAAAATTAAACAAATTAATTCTATTTTATATCCATTAGTGTATCCAACCTACGGGCTGGGTTAGTTTTTTATTCAAGCCATATAGTTAGTTTCCACTACCGGCTTGCTTGGCCTGTCGTTGCTTTATATGCCTTATAATCTAACTTAAGACTTGGACAGGCACAAAATTCAGTCCCCAGCCGACAGTTTATCAATGTGAAAGGGTAAATCAATATTTTTATCAATGATAAATTTTCGGCCATAACGGGAAACGAACTCGGAACCTTTAGCTCACCACGCAGACACGCTACCGACTGAACTAAGGTGTCGGACGAAAGGAGATCAATCTATTAAAGCAATATTTTATTTATTTTCAAACAAAATGGTTTTTTATTATAAAAACTGGAGCTTTATTCTTGTTCTCGTCCACCCAGTATCTCAGTTACGTAAACAAATTGTGATCACCCCTGATTCACGGATTTCATTACGCATGCGTCATGCGTGTGACGTGCGTACTTTTGGCATGGCGTGAAGCAGAATGCTAAACAGACGATATTCATAGTATGCAAATACAATCTTGGGCACTTGTTACGCCTTGATTACGTTATTATTACCTGTTGTGTAACTTGTTGCCATGTTAGACATCCAACTCCCGATGAGAGATTGAAATATATTTAAATTGTGAATTTAAATTCAATGTCAACTCGTGGTTATGTCAACACTGAGAGGACATATAGGCCTATACATATATACTACTTTCATATACTCGTGTGTGTGTGTATACAGTATGTACATATATAATACTTTCATATACTCATGTATGTATATATTCTTGTATATCGTATATGAGTAATGATTATATGAAAATACTTTCATATACTCGTATAGGCTCTCTCTCTATATATATGAATAGGTTAATGAATATATGAAAGTAGTTTTTGTAACCGTCAGATATTGGCATATTATATATATATATTACATAGGCATATACATATGTGGCATATTATATATATTACATACGAGTATATGAAATAACAACAATAATAATACTGTAGGCCTATGATGCTATCAATTTTTGACCACTAAAGTTTTTATTTTCTAAAAGGCCCATTCTATGGAAATTGAACTGTAGGCGTGTAGCCCTAAACAATGAACATTAAAACTCGGTAAATCGTGTATTCAGTAGCGCACTATAAATCACATATTATATTTTTTGAAGTTGTCATAAATCGCGGACGCGGTAGTATAATAAAAATATTACGGCACATATGTTTCACGCGTGTATCGGTGGTTATCACTCGCAGTTCCTAGTTTATGTGTCCGTTGCCCCGTTCAACGTGCGTAGCGGCCCGGAAATGAGAGCTTTGGACAGAAGGTTATAAAAAACCTTAAATAAATATCACCGTTGCTCTCGTTATTTCTTGGAAAAGTGAGACGTGTATTATTGGCTATTGTGTGCGGGAACTGAGACATATAAACGCTCGTGTCCATTAAAAGTCAACAAATTGTTGTATTTGAGAGTAAAGTACAGTCCGACCGCGACTGAATAAATCTTTTATGAGAGTTGTTAGCGTTACGGGAACTAGTTACCTTTTCTTTTTATATCCTTCGCGTCTTAATAAACCCTGATTTTTATAGTAAGCCTACTCTAAACCACCAACATTGATTGAAAGTCACTAAAAATTGGCGAGGTATAAATATGTTTTATTTGACTTATTAGTTATAAAGTTATCAAAATCTTTCAAGAATACTTACCTATGGTTTACTGTAAAATGGTCCTACACCAAAGCTCAGTCGGTAGCGCGACCGCCTACTGAGCTAAAACTCTCGGGTTCGATTCCAGGCATGGCAGAAAAAATTATTTTAGAAGAAATAAAGGTTTCCCCTTTCACAGCAATGGATGGATGTTGTGTCTGCTCTAGATTTAGACCTAACTAAGTTTATAAATTCGTGTGCTGATATAACCAGTCGGTTCAGAAAGTGAACGTTAAATTAATCAAATAATTACATCAAATAAATACGGTGTAATTTATCTTTGCTTTATTAAACTATATACTATATGGCATTATGAACTCGAAAGTTAACTGCCGCAATTTCAAAAGTATGCCCGCTATCCCTATCTTGAGCTAGTTCTATGCAGTCCACCTCGTTACACCCTATCCCTATCTTGAGCTAGCTCTGTCCAGTCCACCTCATTACACCCTACCTCTTTCCGGTCCATCTGCGTCTAGGTCTTCCCAATGGTCTCTTCTCGTTGGGTTTGCCATTCAATACCCTGAACAAGGTTCTAAATTCTCCCATTTGCGCTGCATGTCCCGCCCACGGTAATCTATTATTAATAAATATTAATTAAATAAACTAATTGTATGGATACAACTGTAATATTTGTATTCAGGCCATTGTAGCAACATGAGTTTCCAGTTTTCAAATAGAGGTCTTCCTATGGAAATCAGAACTGTAGTCGTCCTGGCTATCTGCATATTGACATTAGTATGAAGAAGATAGAATTCAGAAGACGTGCTTTCGTCTTTGGATGTAGGAAAAGTGGGGAAATATTAAAGAAAAGAAAACCACTCTCTATAAACAAGCTGGGATTCGACCCCTGGCCTCACGGTAGCAGAAAAAACAGACTAGTCGAGCTTGAAGTTTAGTGCAGGTGCTCGCTGATGCGATTCATAAGTAAACTATGGCCGGTGACAGACTGACGTTTTGGTCGCTCTAGTGTATTGCATTGTTTCATATGAGAGGGGTCACTACGCCCAAGAAACGCTCACACCGACGTTTTCAAATCTGTCGCGGCGTCCGTGTCGCTAGTCTGACCCCTCTGATATGAAACAATGAAATACACTAGAGCGACCCTGGTCGTGGCGTTTGTGTCGCAGCGACCAAAACGTCAGTCAGTCACCGGCCTTAACAAACTAAATTATAAATAGAAACCGTTCTCTTAGTTTGGTAACAGGTCGGCCTTTTTTGTTTTTGACTAACTCACTCATGGAGATTATTTTTTATGGTAGGATTCTGGTAGGATGAAACTTTTAGAAAATACAAACATAATTTTTGAAGTCAACATTGAAAATATTTTAATATATTGTTAGTATTATTTTATAGGTAGTTATTATCTATCAACAATGACAGCTGGGATTACATGAATTGACGTATTAACACGTGAAAGTAGTTCTAGTAATTTTATTTTAGCTGTCATATTAGGTTTTTTATATGAAAATTGGATTGTACTTCACAAACACAATGCTATATCAGCAGTCAGAATATGATTTACAAACTAACTTTCTTAGATTGCGATACTCACACTAAACACACACACACACACACCTAGAAACATGATTTTAAAAGGGAAACAAATAAAATTCAATTGTTTTGTGTTGACATTAGTTTAACAAGTCAATTCAGTGATTAGCGAGCTACTTTATTATTTCATTGTAGTGGTCCTTTATTACAACATGGCAGCATTGTGCCGCAGAAAGAATTCTAGCACATACCCTTTTATTTACTCAAATTGATATTGGCAATGTGTTAAGACAATAGTATCGAATGATTGTGAACACTTTTACAAAACATTTGAAACTCGTAACTATTTTCTCAAAAGCAAAAACTAAACATTGGTATTTGCGTAAAGTAATACTCAATTTGTAAGAAAGTAAATTGTACACCATATAGACGTTATCTCTCCTAAAAATGGAGAAATTTGCTAAAAACTTTCAAGATTTGTTTAGCAAAATAATGGATATTGTTGCAGAAACATGATGGAAAAACGGGAAATCACATTCCACCAAAGAGCATAAATGAATTAATATAGACCTTTACAGAAAAATATTGAGAAAAAAAAGTAACTTCTTTATTCAACCAAAGCGCATAACAATCAATTCCCGATTTCAAAGACCTCAATTTAAAAAATTTATTTGCCAGTGCCAATATTTCGGAAACTATTGATTTTATAAAAATATATTTCAAGTAAAAGTTTTTTATTCACAATAGTACTACAACTTTATAATAAGTTACTTCGTATTTAAGTTACAGTAGTTGCGGGGTTATTATCAAAATTGGAAATTTCCGCTTTTGTAAAGTATCCTCAAAGTCATTTTCATGGGGAAAAGAGGGTTGCCATTTTGTTAGTAATGTTAAATAATGCATAGATACGATATTTATTCGAAATTGCTAGAATTGATTTTGAGAAAATCAATTGTTTATCGTTTTTACCTTCAGCAAACTAGCCTTATATTTAGGTTTGGTTATCTAATTCCACTAATTCCTTGGATAAGCCTTATAAAAATCCTAAATACCGAATTTTAATTTAAAAAAAAGCGGATGTGTATCTTTTATTCATAATTCTAGTGCACTTTTAAAGAATCTGCATATCTACTCTCCAGTCAAATGTTAGTCTTCTTTTAAGGCATGCTTTAGTAGATAAGCTTAATTTTCACATTTAATTTGACTAATATAAATTAATTTCAAACTGATTTTAAAAACGCACATCAGTTCAATATAATACTGTTTATAATAAAATGCTACCGATTAAATATTTTCTTATGAAACGCAATTTTCAGTGTTTTCTTTAAATTTGAATGTTTTGTTTGGTATATATAGTATTTAATTTTTAGGTAACAATCAATATTCCAAACACTTTTGCGTACGGTAACTATTTTTCCTAGTGTTATTTTAAATAATAAATTATTTCAAGAATCTGTGAAACTGTAACGTTGATGTACCGCTAAGGAGCCTTAGAAGTATTTCCAATGACATGTTACTCAGCTCTTAGGTTGGTTACACACCAACGAGTTCCGAGTCGAGTCTCCCGGAGTCGAGTTCAATCTGACTCTAGAGTCAAGGCCTTTCACACTGGTGAGTCGAGTCACCCCGAGTCTAACAGAGTCCAGGTGAGTCAAGAGTCCATGATGCGGCAGATTATAGATTTCGTCAGTCCAGCAGAGTCAAGTTTATTATTTCCACATACTTTCCATGGCTAATAGCATGGACACTGAATACCTCATTGTTCTCGTTCAAGAGCATCCTTCAATTTTTAACCCGTCCCATCCTGAAGATCGGGATAGAAATGCAATTTCCGCTATTTGGAAACAAATGTGAAAATATATCAAAGGTGCATCGTTTCACACTAAGTGGGTAAAGCCACACTAAGCGACGTCTTTTTAAGCGTCTACGCCGGCGCCTCCGTACAATTGTCTTTATAGAAACCACTAGGACTGCATCCATCTTGCACGAGCTCGTTGATCAAACAAGTGGACTCATCAATGACTCATTAGTGTGAAAGGCCTTGACTCTAGAGTCAGATTGGACTTGACTCCATGAGACTCGATTCGACTAGGGACTCGTTGGTGTGAAACCAGCCTTAAGAATCTATCATACGGCTCTCCATTAGTCATAAGTCAGATGCTAGAATAGTCAAGCAGAAACTCATAAACTTCAGAAACCAAGTGGGCTAAAGCGTTACTGGGTGGAGTTGTCCGGGATTAGGAGAACACACAGGGGGGAAGGAAAATGCAAATGCAAATACAATTTGTGCTACCATCCTCCTATTAAATGATATCTGTCACCACCTGGCTCCCCTTCGGCGCATTTTGTCAAGATGTTAGCGGGGCAAGGGAAAGAAACTGGTTTATGAGGGTTTATTGAACAAGTACGTGAATAGATAATGTAGCAAAAAGTACAGAAAATGTGCTAATAGTCATGCCTGGTTAAATATATTGGTTAGAAGGGAGACCATCGTGTTAGCAGACATGCACTTGTTTTTAAGTAGAGTTGGGAGATCTGCTTGTCTCCGTTATTGTTCGCCCATGCCGATGCATGGTAACTTTCGTACGTGGTTCCTACGTGTTATTTAGCTGTACTACTGGTCTTGAATCTCAGGGCTAGTTTCATAGTCAGATTTAGTACGCCTCAAGTGCGGCGCATTACTAAATACAAGACGTCACCTACCTGAAATTGAATGGAATGGGCCAGTTTCATATGCGAAACTGGCCCATTCCATTTTGGTCTAGGTAGGTGTCGTCCTGTATTTAGTATCGACTCGCACTTTAGGCGTACTAAATCTGACTATGAAACTGGCCCTCAAAGTCAGAATCACATACCCTAACTGAACAAAAGCTTCCCTCACTCTGTATTGAGAACTCATGATGAAAACTAATAATCAGCAACACGAAATCCGGCCTCCGTCATTATGATAGTCCGCAAGTGAACTGACATCGCAGTTCTATTGATCTATATAAAAGACTGTCGTATTTAACCACCAGGAAAAGGTCAATTACCTCTCAATGGTATTGTCCCCGGACCAATTAACAGCAATTAGTTGGTCACAGTAATTATTATTTTAACACGTGCTACAACAAGCTTACTCGACACTAAACTAGCTAAACATTTTGTGTGTGTTGTTTAGAATTTCCCTTTATTGCTTGAAACTAAATGTTGTTGTTGCCGACAGCTGACCGTCTTCTTTTGCAATATTTACAATACTATATGAGCAAGTTAGACACGCCATCAACAAGTACCTTTGAGGCTGTAACACATCATTCAATTCACAAAGACCCATTCTACATTCCTATACCAGTTACCTTTAATTTCCCTGGCATTTATGATCAACTACCAAAATACGTGAATTTTTAGACTTTTCAGATTGGCCAACTCCAACTTCTAAACTAAATTTATAAGTACATCTATATATAGGCTCATATAAAATAGTTTTGTGCTCATTTCAGTAAACATCAAACTCTTGTACCATTAAAAGTTTGGTCAACCTAAGCGCAACATCTGACTGGCAATATCTCGGCTACTTAGGAAGCCTTCAAGAAGCCTCCATACTGGCTCTGCGGTATCCTGTCATTTCCGTCTTAAGGTGGGGTGCTAGTGAGCGTGAGCTTAGGGCAGTATTTTCGAAGTTTTTATAGCATAAACTTTTTTGACCAAAATAAATCAAATATTTCTTCTATAGAAACATATAGTTTAGCTTTCTGCACATGCTAATCTCAACAGTTCTTTAATATTTGTCAGATGTGTCCTGGAATTTAGTGACAACTTTTTCTCTTAATTTAAAAAGTTTGTCACCAAATGCCACCATGCTCATGCCAGATATTCAAAAACTGTTGAGATTAGCACGTGCAGAAAGCTAAACTATATGTTTCTATAGAAGAAAAATTTGATTTATTTTGTTCAGAAAATGTTTATGCTCTAAAAACTGCAAAATTAGCGCACTAAATTCGCGCTCACTAGCACCCAACCTTAAGGAAACTTCACTGCGGCTCTCCGATAACCCGATGGTCCCCCTATCCCTCTTAGGACCGTTCTCAACAGCTCTTCGGCTCACCCCCTCCCCTACTCCTCATTATGGTCAGTCAGGGTAGAGCCCTCTGTGTCCTCACTGAAGAAAAAGACCCGCGATTTTTGCTGTCAAACCCTCCCGGCCGGTTCAAATCAATTCATTTATTAGTGCCGGCCGTTAACGGATGACCCAGTGTCGCTGGAAAGTTTCTCGGAGAGAAGGAAGGGGTGAGGAAAGGGAGATATGGGTGGTAGGGTGGGGGGAGCGAACCCTTCCGTCAATGAAGTGTCCCGGATCTCATCATTTCCGGGGCGCGATTGTCTTTTATCTGAGACGACACAATGGCCGCGACAAGGTCAGCATGATAGTGGTGCAGACACGGTCGTCCAATCATCGCGCGCTGTGCAAATCTTTAATCGCAAGTCACATTGCACATGACTCATTCTCATTAAGGGGGATCAACCAATCTTTAAATTATTTCTAACATTTTTATTAACTTTATAAAAATAAAGTGATCGTAGAAATTTTCGACCTTAATATTATGATGGATCTGATTTATGTACCTACGAACTCAAACAGTGGGTTTTACTATTCTAACTGTCCTCATTTGTGCCTGTCTGTCTGACCTGGGTCTACACCCGAAACGGTTTAGTAATAGTAGATTTTATTAAAACTTGATATTTAGATATCATAATTATGGTCATGCCTTGAAGCCAAATTGGGATTTTTATTCAAGCCTTAAAATTAAGGGTAGTTGATAAAAGACAAATTTTTTGAAATTTGTTCTAGCGAATTCATTTAAAATGGATATATGAGGAATGTTTTTTCTTGGTCAATAACATGGACAATTTTGTTCAAAACGGCTACCTATTTGAGGAGTGTTTTATATAATAAATAAGAAAGTGTTTTCATGTTTCTAAATATGTTTTTAAGGTTATTTTACTAATAACGGTCCAAGGGCCAAACAGTGGCCCACCAGAACATTTTGAATGGCCCGCCAGCTGTCTCTAATTTATTTCTAATAATGTTTAATGACGTCAATAGTTTCCCATTAAAGCTAAACTGTTTTGTAACAGCTTAGATTAGGGTCGACTTGACCTTTTCCCAACAATTATTCAACAAATTGTAAGTAAATACAGTAATTTTACCCTGAATCATACAACATACAAAGCAGCATTTACATCTTTATGTGAGGGATTTTAAGTGGGTTTTGTTCTTTTGCATCTGAAAAGAGTATCATAGACTTATTGATAAATCCAATTTATCTTTCACAGTGTGATAAACATAAATAGTTCACATTATCACAAATTGAAATATTGGAAATCTAAAACCCTCTGTACTTTGTGATAAGTTTAAAGAACATTGTAGATCACATCGTGCTCCTAATCTGATCGAATTTTTAAAATACTTTCTTAAAAAAACAGTTTCCTGATCTTCACGATTTTGCTTTTGTCTGTAGATTCGGCTCCACATTTATATATGACCAAACATTTTCTTCCATTAATGTTATAAAAAAGTAAATTTCGTTAAACTATAAAAGATCTACATTTATATTACATCGAACCTATATACATAATCACTCCGTTCCCTTACAGGGCTGGCAATAAACTGTGCATATAGCTAAAAAAAAACAACTCCGTACTTAATTTACCGAATCTAACAATGAGAAATTGTTAAATGAAAAGCAGGTTCAAAAATCACGTTGGTATTATATAGATATGTTAGGTTCACTTTAATTTTATTCTAATGTCTAATGAAGAACTTGTTTTTTATATAACATTTAACTTTATTTTCTTCAATATAATTATAAAATTAATGATTAAAGAATTTTGATGGGTTTTATTATCTCAGAAAATCCCGTAAAATAACTTTATATTTCAGTTTATAATAATCGGCGCATAACAGCTGGGCCACGGACCCCTTGTCCCAAAAGTTCATGGCTTAGTTGGGCCACGATCACTGACCAGGAATATTATCGTCATAGCTTAGTTGGGCCACGATCACTGACCAGGAATATTATCGTCATAGCTTAGTTGGGCTACGATCACTAACCAGGAGAATTATCTTCATAGCTTAGTTGGGCTACGATCACTGACCAGGAATATTATCGTCATAGCTTAGTTGGGCTACAATCACTGATCAGGAATATTATCGTCATAGCTTAGTTGGGCTACAATCACTGACCAGGAGGATTATCGTCATAGCTTAGTTGGGCTACGATCACTAACCAGGAGAATTATCGTCATAGCTTAGTTGGGCTACAATCACTGACCAGGAATATTATCGTCATAGCTTAGTTGGGCTACAATCACTGATCAGGA
>CABFWO010002615.1:28406-100408 GCA_902155825.1 Timema genevievae
TACGCACTTACGCTAATGTGTAATGGTAGGGTGATTGTGAGATGAAATGGAGGACCTACAGTTTAACGTGGAATCCGAACCACGGTGGAGGCCTGGCATTCCTCACATTCACAAGTTGTGATTAATACACGTCTTGTCAGAGGTGAAGGAAGGGTTTGGCAATCAGATAAATCTGTGCCGGGACCGAGGATTGAACCCCGGAGCCCCAACACAGCAGGAGGATTATCATCATAGCTTAGTTGTGCTACAATCACTAACCAGGAGGATTATCGTCATAGATTAGTTGGGCCACGTTCACTGACCAGGAGGATTATCGTCATAGATTAGTTGGGCAACGTTCACTGGCCAGGAGGACTATAACAGATAATAGACCTGAGGGTAGATCTGAATTCAGATCCACCAACCTTTTTGCCTTATATTAGGTTAGGCTTGTTTAGGTTAAGTTAGATTAGACTAGTTTAGGTTAGGCTAGGTTAGATTAGCTTAGTATTTTGTTGTGTTTTTATTATACATCACTTGGTCTTTTCAGCTCAGCTTGAGAAAACATTTACAACCATCCTAAATGGAGTGTCACAACTGTCATGGCCAAGTTAGTACACCAGTACGCCTTGTTTACAATCCCCAAGAAGGAACTCTTGGTCCAACTGTACTTTGAGATTTATGATGCCCTTTTAAACGCATGCCATAGCAGCTATAAGTAGCCAAACTGTAATACGCCCATAATAATTACTGTTAATGAATAAAGGAGCAGTAAATATTATTTTCTTAGCTTGATATCAAATGTGTTACATGGAAATATATTTGGCAAATGGCAGGAGGGGAAGGTGGGTAGAACTTGTTACAGTGGTTCCATTAAATAATTTATAACAGTGTAATTTCACTAGCTCTAAAAAGGTTGGCCACTCCTGCAATAGACTATAGAAGAAAGTATGTACGATTGTCTCTTACCATTTATTTTTATGCAAGTGACTTCAGCGCATGGTACGTGCCAATTTAGCATGTTAACTATTTTGTTTAGAGACAATCTTATATTTACTAGGCACAAATAAACCAGGTTCATCTAGACTAAAATAAGCAAGGATTCGTTATACTCCACATGGGTGAGCATGCGGACAAAGTCGTCACTCTCGTTGAGTCTGGTTTTCCAGTGACAGGAAGGTTGACGTTTCAGTTCCAAAGAGGGAAGTGCACTGAAGTATTTGCTAGTAAATAGCTACGCACGTTTCCACGCCAATGTGGGTGCATATCCTCTAAATTCTCCCTTACTAACGGCTATCCTCTTAGTGTAAATGTGCGAGTATCCGAACGGGTAGTAATACACGGTCCAAAAAAAAAAAAGGAGGTGGTGGATAAATGGCTCCTCTAAGTCAAGATTTAAATGATATAATCCGATGTTTTTAAGTGCTGGTTTAATATATTAATAGTCAATTATCATTATCTAGGTCCTTACCCAGATTTTTCTTTTAAGGGTTGAGATTTGGGGTGGGTAGGTGGTGGAGTGGGTCGTGGAGAAGTCCCCCAACAGGAGATGGCAAAGAGTTTGTTAACATTAAACACTTCTTGAGGAAATTCAAAGTTTTAAACACAATTGGTGTTGTAGATTTTTTTTATATCTTATAAGACTCCATCCGCTACCAGCTTAGACAATGTGTACGAATATAAAAAAATAGATAATTAATAATACTTTGAAGGTGGTGGTTGGTGGTGTTAACACCATAAACATCCCCCCTCATCGGTAAGGCCCTGTTATTATCATCATTCTAAGAGCTAATTCCAAACACCCGTTGGTAGGAGCCGGGCTACAATGAACTGGACTGGTTTTAATAAGTCAAAGACTTGTCTCCCCGATCCAGCTGGCCTATTGTAGCAGACAATAACAACACTAGTTGAGTGTGTGTGTGTGTGTGTGTGTGTTGTTTAGGGCGTGTCCTTGCCACAGCAGTCATTTGTTTTGTTCCTGTGTACTGTGTGGATGCTTGTGGCTGCTGTGTGTGATGTGTTACAGCAGCCAGGAAGCTGGTTAAAAAGGCGTGGACGGACACACACAGCCGCGTTCTCTTTCTCTCTGGATCTACAGAGCTCCTGGTGGAATACCTCCTGCGCTTTCATTAAAACCTGGTTACCACTACTACGGGTTAACCACTAAAATTTGCAAAGAACAGGAGTAATAAAAAAAAGAGGGTGAATTTTTAAGGACTAACTAACACCAGAATTAGTCATGGGGAATAGCTGTGACATCCCATTGTGTGGTTGTCATGATAAAACACCCTCAAAGTATCCTGTCGTGACTCGAACCTTAGGCTCCCGAGTGAGTCAATTACACCCATGTTCACGAAACTTCTTCCACCCTTTACTTAATTCATACATTTTTACTCTTCAGTATGTGTGTAAGTGTGGAAAAATAACTGTAGATCTATTATTTTACCCTCATCACTTGTACCTTTACCTTTACGAATAGTTAATGTTTCACCAGAAGTTCCTACATTCCTCCCCATTCCCGAAGAGCTTACGGAGCCCCTGGTTAAAGTCCCCGACGCGAGTAGAGGGTTGAACATATCTGCTAACATTACACCTATATAGGAATTTAAATTCCTCCTGGAGAATATCGATCATTTACCAACACAACTAGTTCACTGTACAGATGAAATCCAATATCGAGCTGAAAATAAAACACACGCGCGCTTTATTCGACGGAAAATAACTCCGCTGAAGTTGTAAAACACATGTTTCACTTGTGAGCGTTCAATGATATACTTGTTCCATCACTCTGGCTAGACCTCAGTCGACACATGATACACGTAGGAAACTATGAAGAAGTCAATCTTTGAATGAGGTAAGCCAGAGTGTAGCTGATCCTGGAAAAAAACAAAAAACAGTTGGCACAACACGAGTAGAAAGACAAGATTACAAAAGATAATATTAGAGATGAGACGCTAGAATCACGAATCTTATGATATTCGAGAGATTCGAGATTTTTAAATCTTTCGAAAAAGTATCTCTAATACAATAATTATAAAGACTTTGACTCCAAATAACAATTTTAAGCAATATTGTTAAAAGAAATTATTTAGACTTGTGTAGTTTGGAGATTAACAAAATCACACACAAAAAAAAGAGAGAGAGACAAAATTGTATTACTAAAAATGACAGCTACTTTATAGATTCCCGTGCGAAAGGTATACCAGTTAATATTTGCATAATTTAAGTTAGGTGAGTGAATAAATTAATATATAGGTAAAGTCATATTTGTATTGAATTATTTCTCTTACACAAACCATCTTCAACCACTAGTATTGTTATTGAAAAAGAGGCAGAATTATAACTCTTTCAGATTTCAAAGCACATAGTACACCATTATTTAGATTAATTGGATTCTTAAATAAGAGACGGCTAATATTAAATATAAGATGTTAATACTTATGTATGATATCATACATGGTATAAATACTTCAACTTGCTTAGATTTTAAATAGTTAATCAAACCTAATCGACCAGGAATAAGACACAAAAAAACTAGGAGTGTCAAAAGCTAAAACTAGTTGTATTATGAAATCAATCTTTCGTTGGAATGGTGCAAAAACTTAGAACTAATTGAACCAAAATATTTTATATTTATCAAAATTCAAACTAAATCAACCTTATTATTGTTGACGATCCAGTAGTGAGCCATTGGTATTAGTTTTAGTATTGGTACTGATGATGATGATAATAATAATAATGGTCTTAACAATATTAATAGAAATAACAACAAAAGAGCCCTATGATTTTGTAATACTCGACTACACAATTACACAATTTGTTTAATACTATCATCTAGTTATATTATTTGCACCGCCTCTTACTACCCGTTCGGGTTATACGCACTTACGCTAATGTGTAATGGTAGGGTGATTGTGAGATGAAATGGAGGACCTACAGTTTAACGTGGGATCCGAACCACGGCGGAGGCCTGGCATTCCACACATTCACAAGTTGTGATTAATACACGTCTTGTCAGAGGTGAAGGAAGGGTTTGGCAATCAGATAAATCTGTGCTGGGACCGAGGATTGAGCCCCGGATCCCAGCACAGAAGTCTGACACCTTACCCCTGGACCACAAGGTCACCTATATAGTTATAAAAGTATACTTTAGTCTAGGTGTAATAATATTATTTATATAAAAATACTAATTGTGTCTGATTAACACCTTTAATTATATAGTAAACAGTTTATTTTATGAAACAGCCCATCATTAGTTATGTAATTTATATAATTTTACCTTGTTTACCTACAATTCTGCGCCTTCAGCTCTATATTCTATTAAGAGGCACATCAACAAAATTTTCTGTAATGCCTCTAGAATAATAATAATAATAATAATAATAATAATAATAATAATGAATATTTCTAAACTTAAATTAATCTGTAAATTATAGTATTCTGTAATTTGTCTTGTATGGTATTGCTTTGTATTGTATTGTATTGTAATAATTAATCAAATAATAAACTCACTGGTGACCTGGTGGTCTAGGGATAAGGTGTCAGACTTCTGTGCTGAGGGTCCAGGGTTCAATCCTCGGTCCCGGCACAGATTTATCTGAATGCCAAACCCTTCCTTCACCTCTGACAAGACGTGTATTAATCACAACTTGTGAATGTGAGGAATGCCAGGCCTCCACCGTGGTTCGGATCCCACGTTAAACTGTAGGTCCTCCATTTCATCTCACAATCACCCTACCATTACACATTAGCGTAAGTGCGTATAACCCGAACCGGTAGTAAGACGCGGTGCTAATAATAATAAACTCACTTTCTCATCTTTTTTTACTTTGCTAAAACGTGTTCATATAAAGAAATGTTAGATGATAATAATAAAAAATATATCAACCAATTTCATCTCAATATTCAATTAATCCTTTTTTACAGTTAAAAAAATATAATTAGGTAACATAACGACAAGTTACGTAGTCTGTACTCATCACAAGACATTGTTAAGTCTCGTAGATTACGGTGGGCAGGACATGCAACGAATGGGAGATTCTAGATTCTTGTTCAGGCTATTTACTGACAAATCCAATGGGAAGAGACCTTTGGGAAGACATAGACGCAGATGGAAGGATAACTTTAAAATTGACCTGAAAGAGAGGTGGACTGGATATAATTAGATCAGGATAGGGATAGCTGGTGTACTTTTTTAAGTGTGGCAATGAACTTTTGAGTTCCTAATGACATAGAATAAGCGAGTAAGAATGTTATTGTATTATTTCCCTTCTTAGGGGGTCGTGCAAACCGTTATTCTGAATAATGTTTTTATCAAGGTTAAGTAGGGGTCGTTAGGGATGAGTTTACGGAATCAAAGGGGTGGTGACCCCAAAAAAGGTTGAGAACCATTGTTTTAAAGAATTATTTCTACTTTGCCATTTAGAATTATAATTAGGCCATGTAGGACGTGGATAAGTTTTGTAGACGAATGTGTGAAAAAGAGAAACATTAAAGAGTTTTAAGAATAAAAGAGCATGTATGACTCGGTGTATGGATCTAATTGAAGGAATAAAGTTCGGAGTTGTTTATTGAACTATACGCACAGATTCTTGCCTACTCCGTAATGGAACGGCGTGATTAGGTATGTATGCAAGTATATGCGTTAAAATATCAAAAAAATTCCCAAAATATATCAGGTTTATGTAAGTGTTTGATTTGCTCTTGATTCACCGTGTTTTCCAAATAATATGTTTATCTTCGATGCACAGTACTTTGCTTTTGGCCTCTATTTTCCTTTCATTCTAGTGAGGAGGCACAACCATATAATTTTTACTTTTTTCATATAGATAAAGTATTGTAATCGTGAACATTTCTCGACCTCGAGATTATGATAGATCTTGACACCCCTGTGTCCGTCTGTATCTGGGCTACTCCCGATACTGTTTAATGGATTTTGTTCAAACTTTATATTTATTTACATGTTAAATGGTCTCAAGGCCAAAGAATGATTTTTATTACATCTCTAAAATTAAGGATAGTTTACCTAGGACTGATTTTTTTAAATTCAAAATTTTCCAAAAATTGTTCTTAAGATTTTGTTCAAATTGGATATCTGGAGAGTGTTTTACATTATAAATAAAATTGTATTCTTGATTTTTTAAAATTAATTGTTTAGTGACAAGGCCTACGGATTTTTAAAATATTGATGTGATTATTATTATTATTATTATTATTATTATTATTATTATTATTATTATTATCATTAGCCTTTCAGTTGCTATAAGCTCAGTGTTTATTAAGACACAAGTATAATTGAGACCGATTTGAACCCACGTGTTTCCTAAGCTAATTTGTTTAGGGGACTAAGATAGCGGGTTAGGTGTTTAGGCGTGCTGTCCTAGGTTAAGATATTTTATTGATACTTATACCCTGAGTTTATGTGAATATTATGTATATTTAAAAAATCTAATAACGAGTTCACATTGATGGCCACGTGGTCAGGCTCATCTAGTTTGGTTTACTGATGATAGGGAGGTGGAGGTTCGAATTATGGTATGGTGTACTAAGGGTATTTTTTCTTAAATGTTTTCACACGTTCCCTCTAAGAAAATTCAGCTGAATTTTATATTAATTCTACCTCCCTCATCCATTTACCACTATCAAACGCAGGCGGGGACTGGGGTTGAGATTCTATGTGGTCTCAAGCAACAAGTGTGTTGCAGCAAGAGCAGAATTTCAGAGATCGGTGAGGCAGGCCACACATTCTCGAGTAATATTGTTGCAAAATAGTGAGCAAGCGAGAAAAATGGGCAGAAGGGGCCAAGAAGTATGCTAAGGCAGCCCACTTGGACAAGATCGGTGTGTGGTCGTCTTCCAGATTCATTTCATCCGCATTCGTATCGCATAGCGGCAACATTTACAATGGGGTATCCTATAAATTCTACCTCCCTCATCTATTTACCACTAACATATGCGGTTGCATATTCTACTAATTCTACTTTCCTCATCCTTTTACCATTAGCCTAATTAAAATATAGAGGAGTGTATCCGTTTATCGGATACTTTTTTTAAAATCACAAATAATATATATTTCTTTAAATTAAATAGTACAATTTATTGTCAATATTTTTATTTATTCAACAAACACATTTTGTTGATACGTTTGTTTATTTTTAAAAACTACACACACATTTAATATTTTCTGTAATTAAGGAAATTTCCGATATCAGGCGACCAGGTCTCATAATATAGGACAGTATCTGATATTGAGGTATCATCAACATAGCCATCTTAAGCTTTGACAAATTATTTGAAATTAATTTCAAAACGCAAACACAACCAATTTAATACGTAAATGTTTACACTAAAATAATACATACAATATGAAATATAATAACAATTTAACCTAAGAGTTAAATATAGTTCACATACTTTTTCTAATAAAAATAAAATTATTGTATATGTAAATAAATTGTTTCATACGCTTCATAGCCTTACTTTTTCAAACACAATCTACATATTAAATTTAGTGCTTTGCATTTCCCAGCACAAATTACATGCCCCCATTTAAGATAATTTGTACACCTGATTCATTCTTCCCCTTTGCGGTCATTTGAATAACACCTCCCATAAAAAAATACACACTGCATCTTCTTCGTCATCTTCGTCAATACCTTCTGAATGAAAATCATTATCATCATAATCCGTGTCCATCAACACTGGATCTTCATCTTCACTTGAACTATCTTCAAGAATCCGCCTTCTTATGGATTGCTTCCTTCTATCACAAGGTTTTACTAATATTAAATGTGTTTGAACAAGATACTTTGGTTTTTTTTATCTTGACATATGTGTGTGTGGTTTTCTTATGTGGTGTTCCTGTCACGAGAATGGCAGTGTCACATCATTTGTCAGCTCTTTCTGTAGTGGTTCTCTTGGGAAGGGAGGCTATAGGACTTATATCAGTAGGTTTAATTAAACAAGTGCTTCTCTCTTCTGAATCGCATTCACTTTGGCCATCATTTGGAACTTGAAAGATTCTATCATTCTTGGCAACAAGAGCCGTATCTCTGCTATGAATGGCAAAGTCAGTATCTCGAAAGATGTGTCGATTGAAAGGTTACAGTCTTTCTAAAGCCATTTATGGCGGATTTTGCTGTGGAAGCTCTCAGATACGCCTTTCCAAAGAGACTAGCAACTTGACTATAAGTGACAACTCGCCATGGACGGTTCTTTAGTCAAGTCTCAATTTCTAGAGCGTAATATATTTTAAACGGGCTCATAAACGACACATCCAATGGTTGGATTTTATGTGTCGAATGGGGGGGTAGAAGGGGAAGCAATACTATTGTGACACCATTGTCTCGTGCAATATCGATAACTTCAATATTACGAGCATGAGGAAAGTGTCCATCCAAAATTAAAACAAATGTGTTGTTTTTGGAACAGTTTGTGGTACGTACAAAATGTTGTAGCCATTGAATAAAGATATGTTGTTACATCAATCCTGAAATATGACATGCAACAACTGTGCCTGGGGGAGCCCCGTCCAATAATTCGTTTTTCATATTTTTCCGCGGAAGCACTAGCAGTGGAGGTACGTAACAACCACGTGCACTCATACAAGTGACTACCGTTACTAATGCACCTCTATCCGCTGACGATAAAGTTACAATTTGTCTCTGTCCCTTCAAGCCAATCACTTTCGATTGCTTATGTTGAACGATCGTAATTCCCGTTTCGTCAATATTAAACAGATGGACTGGTGCATATCCTATCTTCTCAAGTTCTGGATCTAAAATATCGTTGAAAATCGCTACATTTTCAGGGTTAAGAGCCTTCATACGAGCAGCTGAAATTGGTTGTGGTTTGTTAAATGAAATTTGGGAGTGACTTTTAAGAAAACCTCCAAGCCACTTTTTTTCCAGCACATCCCTTATCCTTAGCGAAAGGATTAGCTAAATAATTTAGAAAAGCAAGTTGAAACGTGAGCCGGCGAATATCTTATGAACGTAAACCGAAGAATCTTTCTTCCATACGCAAACAATAGTCAACCAATTTGTTTCCAAGATTCTTGGGCAAGGTAAGGTAGGACTACGCCCTAATTTTGTTTCCAGCAATTCATTTATAGATTTACTTTTATGATTAACTTAACTTTCTAGAGTAGATCTTGAGAAATGAAAGGCTTTGGATGCTTTTAAAATTCCCATTTCTTTTTTTCGAACTGCTTCGACTGCCTTTGCCATATTAATGGGATCCCAATCTCTTCTTTTCAATTTTGAAAATGATGGAGCCATCTGTAAAGTATTATCATGGTAAAAGGTACACAAAAAATCATTAAATTAGACTATAATGATATATTTTAAACAATTATTTCTAAATATTTTAGTTCGTTTTAAAAAAAATAATCTAGCAATATAAAAATTAAATACAAAGAAAGTTAGTAGCACCTTTAAACAAAATAAGCTTCCACGCAAATAAATATATTGAATAAAGAAAAAGGATTCCTAAAATCGGATATCTGAAAATAGGAAACCTTTAACATCCGATAATATGGCAGCATGCTCACTAAAATAAAATGGCTGACCAACGAAATAACTACAACAAAATACGAACAATGATGAATTCTTACAAAAATGAAAAATAGGCTTTTCACTCTTAAACTTACATATCAGATACAATTATATAAAAAATACACGGGGATATTTACCTCGAAATAGTAGTTACCAAAACAATGTGATTAAAGAAATATCTTAATTTAATTTTAACTTCTCTCAAAACATGTTTATAGTCAAGATTTTCACACAGAAGACTGAAGGCATGTTGAGAAAGTAGTTAATAACTTGCCATGTAGGTTTCACCACTTATCAGACTAAATAGCAGGGTATCCAATAATAGGATACTTTCCTCTATAGGTCTATAATACTGTTTTCTAGACTGTTGTGAGTCCCAGTAGGGAGAAAGATCAAAGATTGAATAAAGAGCTATTGCAAACTATGAATAAAAAGTTAGTCCCATCCGTAGAAAAAAAAATTGGCCCCCAAATCGGCAGTGATTTTTCTCCGTTTTAGATTTATGACAGTGACTGTACGCTGTACATATTTCTCAAAAATAACAAGAGAAGGTAGTGTTTTATTGGATCCTCTGCATAGAGAGCGAAAGGAAATCTTCATCGATCACAGCTCTTAACTTCAAATTCGCTTCGCATGAGAACTTAATTCCACCGTGCCCTACTTCCATTATGTTCCGAGATTTACAGCTGGCAATAACATGTCTTCTTATCGCTCGCGTTGCTTCCGTACAGATAAAAACACTTTTAACCGATTTGATTTATTTTTTTATTTGTGAAGGACGTTTGTCGTCGTCCCCACCCCCCTTCCCCTCCTAAGCTCCTCTTCTTTACTTCAAGGGCCCCTTCAATCCCAAGTCCTGAAGGCCGAGATATCGTAATTTAGCTATTCGCTCCCCTCCACTCCTCAATCATGTTGGTATTTGAATTCTGATTTCAGGGCCGTAAGAGGAGGGATGGTTTAGGGGTCAAAACACCCCTCCCTCGAAAGTATTATTAGGCCTAGTAATAATATTATATATTTTAATCCATCCTTAATGCCTGAGTTATTAACTTATTGGCGTCTTAAACAAAATTAATAAAACATACAACCTCAATTATGATTTAAATTGCTTCAAAGGGGAATTATGGTGGGATGGAAGCCAGTATTCTTTACAACTTTTATATATAACACACATTTTGTTATCCACACAATAAATCAATCAGTACTTTAGTACAGTGTTCCGCATTCAGTGTGCCGTGTGGCCATAGCCCAGAGAGTTACACATCTCTTTTCAGAAAGAACACGAATTAGGTCACGAGCGTCAGCCGTGCGTCTCCCGAATTTCTTACTTTCTCGTATTTACTGATATTTTAAATACTTCTGACCAAATCTAAAGTTCGCTCATGAATTTATTTGGTTTACCCAAATTACTAATAGTTTGAAAGAAATGTTTCCAAATGCTAAAGAAGTAGGCACAGAAAAAGAATGTCAACCTTTAACCTTAGAGCGTTTAAAGTTACCTCAGTAAAAACCGGAGCTGCGATATAGTGGTTAGTGCACTTGGCTACGAGTCTAGAGATCCCGGGTTCGATTCCCGGCTGGTATCTTAGGTATTTTTACCGAAAGGTGAATGATCCCAATGGTCACCAGAGTTTGGTTAGTTCGGCTTCAGTTAGGTTCGGGTGTCCGCTAGGCAAAGGTACATTAGTAGTGGCTAATCGTTTCCATTAATGATTGCTGTATCCCAGACGCGGAATATTATTATTATTATTATTACTTTAGTAAAAAATTAGCAGGGGCTACGGAAACTCTTTGGAAGGGGGTGGAATGGTTCAACTGAAAGGGTTGTCCGAGGTCATTTCTCGGTAAAATATCTAAGCCCTTGATGACGCTTAAAGTTATTTTCTGGAGGTTAGTTTTCATGGGTAGTATATTTTTATTCATTTGTTTGTCATAATGTATATTAAAACACGGTAGGAATGGAGGATTAGGAAAAAAAAACTTTTTTTGCTAATTTGGGTGCTCCTAGAGTAAGCTATTTGTAGGTTGACTTCACCTGATTTTTTTTTTTTAACATTAGATGCCTCCAAAAGGTAATAGAAGTAAGACTATCAGCAAATATTAGAAATATGGATGTCCTTAAAAGTAATTTAAAGTGGTTCTCACTTGGAATGTTTTTGAAAATTAAATGCCTTTTTTTAAGTTATTTTGAGTGGGCCTCTTGAAAATTTAATGCGCTTAGAAATTATTTAAAGTAATGGGAATATGTGGGTTTTGAATATAGGTTGGGAATATTTGGGGGCTTGAGATAGTCACAGTCTCATCAAAATGGAAACAAGGGGGCTTGAACACCCCCAGCCTCCCCGGTTTTGGTGCTTTTGAAAAATTCTACACTCTCCTAATTCTGATCTACCGCACAACCTTTGGACTGGGTGCGTAATCAATTTTCTGCTGCCACGGCGTGAACCCAAAACAAAACAGTGTGCCACCAAAAATGTTAGGCTTGTTAAGTGTACCGTGAATTTAAAATGTTTGTGGGAAACTGTTTCATTATATAACCTACATTTAGCTTAATTTTCCCCACGTATAGATATTAACAGTGAATATTTGTCATAAGCATAATGGAATTTGAAGATCACCTTTTCTCTTCATTTAAAAAGTTAGTCATCAAATTCCATGAAATTCATGACAAATATTCAAAAACTATTAATATTACTATGTGTAGATGGCTAAACTAAGACCCGCTTCAGTGGCGTAGTTGGCTAACACGCTAGTCGTGTTAAGCTCGACTGCCGAAGGCGGGGAGATCGAGGTTCGAATCTCGGTTGGGTGAACTGAGAGGGGTTTTTGCTAAATGGTTATCCACTCGCCTTCTACGCAAACGCGGGTTCACTTCCTCTATATTCAACCTTCCCAATTCCTAACCCATGAGCGTAAATAGTACTTAAGCGTATAACCCGAACGGGTAGTTAGACGCGGTGCTAAATAAAATAAAAAAGCTAAACTAAGCATATCTACTGAAGCACTATTTTATTTATTTTGGTCAAAACATATGTTTTGCAATAAAAACTGCAAGGATTACTGACCTTAGCTCATCTACCCTTCCATCCCCCTTTAATATTAAAATAGTTGTTTGCCATTTTCTGATAATTAACTTCACCCCCCCCCCCTCCCCAACCACGGGAGGTAGGACCTGATACCCCTCCCCATTTTCTCCCTCCCCCCAACAATCTGGGTATGTTATTGTCTAAATTAATTACTTTACATTTAATGCTAGGACTATATTTGCAATCTCCGCACAAAGGTCGCTGTAGTAGGAGTGTAGAAGACTCAAGTTAAGAGTGGTTTTTTTTTTCAGTTTTAATATAAAACTGTTTTTGGGGGAGTCAAAATAAATCAAATACTGCTCCAGTACAAATATAGAGTTTAATTTTCTTCACATGTTGAATTCAACATTTCTTGAATATTGGTCAAGGGTGTTCTGGAATCTAGTGACAACTTTTTCTCTTAATTTAAAAGAGTTTGTCATCAAATGCTGTTATGCTCTTGACGTATATTCAACAAATGTTGATATCACCATGGGAAGAAAATTAAACTCTATGTTTATACTGAAGCGATATATATATATTTTTGCAAAATAAAAAGAAGTTTTGCTATAAAAACTGCAAACACACTAGTCTGAACTCACGTTCCTTACACTACCACCTGCGGAATAGATGTGGAGGGTGATTTATTAGAGGAAATGCCTCCACATTAGCCAGGAGGAAGAATGGACAAACCACATATGTAAAACCACCCTTATTGCACCTTCCCAGTACTTGAACCTCTACTTAGCCGTCAATAGCGATCAGATGAAATGCGAGTAGATCGTCTTATCTCTCTCTCAGTCACCGCTCGGAGTCCAAAGGGATATTAAAAATAATCTGAGAGGATAGATATGAGGAGGATTTAATAGTAAATGCACCAGAGTTTGTGTGGCGAGAGGATGGAAGACAACATTGTGTGAAAATAAACCTCCAGCACACCCAGCCGGGAATCGAATCCAAACATCCTTATCAACCGACACTCCGGCGAGAGTGGCGCCTTACAATATGAGGGTGGTGAATATTAAGGAAGTGACAATTATTCAAATGGAGGGAGGATGGATAGTCATCAATAGAATAGCAATCGTCCAGTGAATCCGACCTTCCGGTTAAAAATCGAGCACGCTGGCTCTGAGCCAACTCTGCCATAACAGAATTCCCAAGGTTTATATCCTCAGACATTTCCCTAAAAATTATAATCTCTACTACCAGTTGGCCATTTAAACTATTTTACATCTTGTACGCCTACAACACTTGTACCAGTTATTATAATTTAGTTATAGGACATAGACTAAATACAAACCCCACATTGTTGATGTTGGTGAAAGATAATAAATAAAATTTTATAACTAAATTACATTACTTTTAAAAAAATTCAGCCGTGCCGGTATTCAAACCATAAACCTTTTACAAACTTATTCACGAGTGAATTATTTTAGGCGTCATCTGAGATTGAACTAAGTTCCCTTATAACTGTAAACAACAACTTTGCCACAGGCTGCGGACTAAGGAATTATACAATATTTAAAATGTTACATTATTTTAATTCTTTTTTTTTTTAGCACCGCGTCTTACTACCCGTTCGGGTTATATGCTTAAGTACTAATTACGCTAATGGGTTAGGAATTGGGAGGGTTGGATATAGAGGAAATGAATCCGCATTTGCGTGGAGGGAGAGTGGAAAACCATTTAGGGAAAACCACCCTCAGTTCACCTGGCCGAGATTCGAACCTCATTCTCCCCGTCCTCGGCAACTTAGCTCAACACGACTAGCGCGTTAGCTAACTACGCCACCGAGACGGGTACTTATTTATTGTTTAAAGAGAAAACAAATATGATAAGAGTTCAATGAGAAATTTAGTTTATTAATATATCTTCTTGAAGGATCAAATAATAGCTGTTTGAATGCCTGTAGTTATTAAATTTTGTTGAAATATAAGCTTGGATCTTATTTTAATGCATAATTAGGTGTGTTGGTCGTTTAAGTGAGCTTATATTGTATCTTTAATATTATATATTTAACTTTTTTTTAAACTAAATATAAAGACAACAAAATGTGAGCTAAATAATTTGATGGACTATTGTGTTGAGCTAGGTTATGTAAATTATTGAAGGTTACTTTGTCTGAAACTAGTATATAGTGCTATTTACTTTTTCTAATCTATGAATATAAAAATATTGTTAACGAGTAATTAATAGCAGCTAATAGTAAATACCAGCAGTTACGAGCAATTACTAAGAGCTAAGGGCAAATATTAATACTTACTATCAAGAACTGACAGCTACTTACAAAAACTAGAAGAACTAGCAAATATAATCAACTAATAGGAGCTAAGCCCAAATACTAATAGCTATTATCAAGTACTAACAGCTGCTATCAAGCATTAGCATATGGTATCGAGTAATAGCATCAGTTAGCAAGTTCTAGTAATTAATAATAGGCCTAATCCATCAATAAGAATTAATAACAAACAATTAAAATTGATATCCTTTTTTGAAAACTAGTGGCTACTAATAATAACTTGCATATAACACGACTACTATTATCTACTATTCTCGATTAATACCAGCTAGTAACAATATTAGCTCTACTAATAAGTACTAACACACCAACACAGCTAGTGGCGTATAAGTAGGTTTGGTAAGGAAAGAACCAACAGTGGAAGGTAGAATACGATAGCATTAAACAACTTTATTTATAACAAAACGGCATTTCAATAGATACATGTAGTGATATTGCCATGTTTACATCAAGACATTAACAAATTAACAAATAAAATAAACAAGCATAATTAGATATATATGTTTCTTCTTAAAAAAACTCTAAATTAAAGAAATTCTGTTTTAGAGTAATTTACGATGGTTTAAAAATCCAAGCAAGTTGCTGAAAGCTCCAATAGGGTGTGCCCCTTTAGTACCGGAAGTGAATTACAGATGGCTGCAACCACTGAAATAAAAAAGTTGTTTCCTGCTGACATTCGCGGCTCATCTTACTGTCAAGAGTAACCACACACTCGTTGGCTGAGATACATGAATACCACAGTACGGCCACAGTAACTTGGGACTTTTTTTGACAGTTAGAAACTCAATGAAAACATACTTTCATCGGTCAACGTGTGGACTAAACGGTAAGCTCGTCTAGTACAGTTTAGTGGTGACAGGAGGTCGGGTTTTGAATCCCGTTTGGGTGCACTTTTTATAAATTGTTTCCATGAAAACCAGGGTACATTTACTCCAAGATATAACTTCCTCAACCCTAATACATTAGATCAGAGATTCTCAACCTTTTTCACTTAAGGGCACACTTAGTTGATAATGTTTCCATGGCACACTTGTATAAAGGCTTAATATATTTTCCTATTAGATTTAGATAAAAAAAATTAAAATTATTCGTATCCAGATGCAGTTTATAATAAGAGCGAATTCTTCTATCAATCCTCTCATCCATTCACAACAATTTGCCTTTTTATTTTAATTCTCTCGACAACATTTTGACTAATATCCTCAGACATTTCAGTAATACCTCGGCCTATCGTATTAACGAACAAAGTTAATTTGAAATTTCATATTTAGATATTTTTGTAAACATGATTTCAACAATGACCTAACAAGCTAGTAGACCAACTACAGTCTCTCCAATAAGATGTGGTTTCGTGCTTTTTTTGAGTTAAATTCAGCAAATTTAAACTGAAACCCCTTTTTTTTTTCCAGAAATTTCGGCCTTGTGTTGTGATTTTAAAATATGTTAAAAAATAATATGATGATCATGGTTTTTGGGATTCACTGGGATGTTTGGTGGTTAGATTACGCTTCATTTTGGTCGAAACCATTGTTTCATTGCTCAAGCATTTTCAAAAAAAAATATACAGATGGAAACTGGTCGGTTACAATCTTCATTCCAAGTGAAACCGAAAGATAAATAGCTATCGTTATATCGTTATAGTACTTTAGGAGACTTAAAACTGGAACTAATAGTAGATTTATCACAAGATGGTTTGTTTAGTTAAAATTTTGGGAAATTTTGGCGGCAGACTTTCAAAATTTCGTGGCACACCGGTTGGGATCCACTGCATCAGAGTAATAAGACACGGTAAAAAAACTCTTATTCTTTCTATTTTTTATGTGTACCCCATCCATGTTAGCCACATATTGATAATAATGGGTAAGGGATTAGGAAGGTAGAGTGTAAGCCTATAAGAAATAGCCCGAACGTAAACTCGAACGGGTAGTAAGACGCGGTGCTAATAATAATAATAATAATATAAGAAATGTTCTCACATTTTCGTGTAGGGAGAAACTTTAAAGAAACCACCCGCCTCGGTGGCGTAGTTGGCTAACGCGCTAGTCGTGTTGAGCTCGACCGCCGAGGACGGGGAGATCGAGGTTCGAATCTCGGTCGGGTGAACTGTATGGGGTTTTTCCTAAATGGTTTTCCACTCTCCCTCCACGCAAATGCGGGCTCACTTCTTCTAAATTCAACCCTCCCAATTTCTAATCCATTAGAGTAATTAGTACTTAAGCGTATAACCCGAACGGGTAGTAAGACGCGGTGCTAAATATTATTATTATTTAAGGAAACCCACGCTCAGAGCACCGAGCCGGGACTAAACCAGAAAAGACTGACGCCAATGTCCACGCGCCCACAGATGCAAGCTATTCTCCAGTGATTCGTAGAAAACAAGCTACGCCGTCACCTGAAGACGAAATATAAATACAAGCAAAATATATGGGCTGGTAGTTTGCAGAGACCCAGAGAGACAGAGGCCAAGTGATTCTGTAAATGGCTTCCTCAGAGATCCCCTTTACGTTCGAGTCCATCTGACAAAAAAAACTAACAAAAAACTTCCGTTTTCTTTGCCTTTCTATCTTCGCACACTCTTCCTTGCAGTTGTACTTCCCAGCTTACACACTTTAGCACGTGTTCATGAATAGCGGTTACGCCAGCTGACGCCGAGTCTGAGCGCTCTTCAAGACAAAGTAACAACAGCAAAAATAAATGCGTCTGGTTGGATACCATAGGAACACTCTAAATCCGAACCCCACACTGCTCATGTGTGTAATATTTAGTAAAAGATAATAAATACAATTTAACATAAATACTTTTTAGCCCTGCCGGTATTCAAACCAGAATCTTTTTACAAACTCATATCCGCGTAAATTATTTTAGGAATAATTTGAGATTGAACTAAGATCCCCTAGACCTGCAGTCAGCAACTTTACCACAAGCTAAGGGTCAAGGAACTACAATATTAAAAATGTTACTAATTTATTATTTAAAGGGAAGACATGATTAAGAGTTCAATGTAAAACTTAGTTTATTTAATTTATCTTCTTAAATAAGGATAAAATATTAGCTGATTTATCATTAAATGTATTCTATTATTATAAGAGCAACATGTTAGGTAATAAAGACAAAAGTGCAGTACACTATAAAGATTAATTGACCAGATGATCGCTGTTCACAATTCCATCGAGCACCAATTATTCTGGTCCATAAAACTACGGAATAATTTATTTTTTGATAATTCTTTTCACCACCACCACGTCTTACTACCCAGCCGGACCATCCACATAGGTCCTAGTGACAGCAATGTACTAGAAATGAGTAAGTAGAATATAGAGGGAATGAGGGAGAGTCAAAAACCATTTAGAAACAAATAAAAAAATACCACCCTCAGAATACCTGGCTTGGATTAAAACCATCACAGGAAAACCAGACTAGATGAACCTAACATTTGGTCCGCGTGCCCACCGATGTGAGTTCATTATTAGAATAGTTTATTAATAGAGAGTGCGATACCATTTATAAAAACTTATTAAACCCAGTTTGGATTAGAACACCGACCTTTCCAATGTAAAGAGAATAGAAAGGTAACGCCACTTGGAGGAATTTGATTATGTCATTGCTTACGTCGCCCAGTACACAATGATTAGATTTTAATACTAAAACAACCACACATACATATTTTTTTTTATAAACCAGTAGAGTAATGACGTTAATTGAATATTGGTGTGGATTTTAAAGCTTTATTTATTATTTAACGTTTCAAAATGTGACCTAATTTAAACAACTTAAGTTTGTCCTCCATTATAGCTTTGTGTATGCAATGCGCTGGCTTGTGTACTGAGTGACGTCACACGCTCAGCCAATCAGATATCTTTCTCCATCTGGCGCGCTGCGCTACCTTCTATTATTCCCTTTACATTGGATCTTTCCATCATAGGCAAACCAGACAGTACGAGATTGATACCTCGGTCCTCGCTCCTTCAGATGCAGGCGGGAACTTTTTCCGGTGACACACGCTACCTCGTCGGTTGCCTACAAATAGGCCTATATGTCTCATTTCATTCTCCCCTCGCTCGTGTTTTGCCGGCTAAACTTAGCGCGCGGCCGGGCCGTAGGGCCGTGCTACAATGGACTTTGAGTTACTTTAAAAAGGGGGCATCCAGCGAACAAACACATCACCCTTCAATTTTTAATCGATAAAATGAGAATGTTTTAGCTCCACGAGATAGCAAACTGATTTTATGTTGAGTTTTTTTAGCCAATTCTTCATTCGTCTAGTGCTTCATATAATCTTTAATCTGTGAAATTTGTTTTGTTTTATTTACTTACAGTATACTCTATTACAGACTAATTCAAAGAAACACTTTTAATGAATTGAAAAAAATCCTGAAAATTACATATAACAAATATATATATGAATTGAAAAAATTCTGAAAATTACATATAACAAATATATATATATATATATATTTGTTATACATAATTTTCAGGATTTTTTCAATTCATTAAAAGTGTTTTTTTGAATTAGTCTGTAATAGAATATACTGTAAATAAATAAAACTGTAAGTAAATAAAACCATTAGTGTAGTTGGTACATAAGTGGATAACCCTAACGGGTAGTAAGACGGGGTGGTGCTATATATATGCACGGTTATATTTAGTGGAGGTGTGTACCCACATTTGCGTGGGGGGAGTGTGGAAAACCATTTAGGGGGAACCACCCTCAGTGCACCCGACCTAGATTCGAACCTTGATCCCCCCCGTCATCGACAGTCTAGTATACTGTGAGAGTGACGCCTTAGATCATGGTCGTTTTCCTTTTTAGAAATGTAAAATACATGCGTGATACGAGAAATGGAATTCACCATACGTCATAGCGTATAGGGTACAAACCAAATTTCACTTATGTTAAGTACATGTACAAATTAAGTTAAAAAATTACAGTGTTTTGAAAAACATATTTTAAAAATTCCCTTCTCACGTTTTATGTAATATGGGTGTACTTAAATACATAGACTCGAGATAGATAAAAATTAATGTGTTTAAATTTTCTGTCACTTGAGTGGTTCTTGCTCTGGCATAGCCCACGGATTCTTCATTCACTTATTTCATGCGTGTTTTATTTGTTGTTTTTTGAAGGAAAAAATAGATTAAAGGGTTTGGAATGGAAAGGAGAGAAGGGAGGGGGACCGCGAAAGAAAAAAAACATTTTGCTCTTTTTCTCCAATAAATAGTATAATTTACCGCTTGATGACAGATTATGTTTAACATAGTCAAATAAACACTTCCACACTCTTCCGTAAACATATCGAAGGAATCTTCTTGAAAAAAAAAGCCTGGTTCACGATCGAAAAAGTTAAGACAAGTGCGTAAACAAGGTGCATAATACACTTAAAATAATTTTCTAATTTAATGAGTCATAATTTAAACCCTACCCAGAAATCTATTTCGGGTGGAAAGGGGAGAGAGAGTGGCTCATGATTTAATCACACAAAATTGGATTTAAGTCATTTTTTAAACATTAAATCCATCTTAAGGTGATCCGCCTCGGTGGCGTAGTTGGCTAACGCGCTAGTCGTGTTGACCCCGACTGCCGAGGACGGGGAGATCGAGGTTCGAATCTTGGTCGGGTGAATTGGGGGTGGTTTTTCCTAAATGGTTTTACACTCTCCCTCCATGCAAATGCGGGTTCACTTCCTCTATTCAACCTTCCAAATTCCTAATCCATTAGTGTAATTAGTACTTAAGCGTATAACCCGAACGGGTAGTAAGACGCGGTGCTAAATAAATAAAATAAACATCTTAAGGTGAATTTAAAGTTATATATATATATTTAGGTTTTAATCAAGTGCTATAATCCTAGACATTGAGTAGGAATACAAATATGCATTACAATAGCCTACTTTCGGGAGGGGTTTTAGCACCCAAATTTCCCCCTTCCTCCTCGGTATGGTTATGACCACGGTGATAACTAGGCTTAGTATTTAAGTTAAAGACATTCAACAAACAAGATTATAAGGACGTCAGACTAAGTATTAAAAAAAATTAAATTAAAATAAACTACTTTCTGATTCAAGATTATAAAATACGGCCATATCAAACAACGTATTTTATTTTATCACTGCGCCTTACTACTCATTCGGGATATACGCTCAGGGGCTGTCCAGAAACTACGTATGTATATCTGAGCGGGAAGAGGGGGATTAGTTCTCGGCGTGACCAAATTTGACGAGGGGTGGGAGAGGGATTCAGATAATGCGTGACGTCGCATTGCAATTAAGCGTATCGGGCAGCGATTTGTCTTAATAAACCCGAATCGTCTAGCTTGGAGAACACGTACGAACACGTACAACTAAAAATACTATTTAAATTGAGGGGGGGAGGGGGGTTGGGAGGGGTGCGTAATATTGTGACGTAATATTAGAAAGGGGATGCACAAAGTGTGAGACGGGGTAAAGGGAAAAAACAAAATTAGCGTGACGTAGTTCATGGACAGCCCCTTATGTACTAATTACACTGCCGGGTTAGGGATGAGGAGGGTTGACTTTGAAGTAAGTGTACCCGCACTTGCGTGTAGAAAGAGAGTGGTAAGCTATTTAAGAAAAATCAGCCTCAGTACACCCAATCAGGATCGAACCACGACCTCCCCATTATCGGCAGTATATTCTGTTACGAGAACGTCTTAAGTTGATTGCTAAACAACACGTGAAATTTTTTTAAACTGGTATAAGGTGACCTGGTGGTCTAGGGGTATGGTGTCAGACTTCTGTGCTGGTGGTCCAGGGTTCAATCCTCGGTCCTAGCACAGATTTATCTTCTTGCCAAACCCTTCCTTCCTTTACCTCTGACAAGACGTGTATTAATCACAACTTGTGAATGTGAGGAATGCCAGGCCTCCACCGTGGTTCGGATTCCTCATTAAGCTGTAGGTATTTCATTTCATACTCACCCTACCATAACACATTAGCGTAAGTGCGTATAACCCGAACGGGTAGTAAGACGTGGTGCTAATAATAATATAAACTGGTATATTATTAGCACCGAGTCTTACTACCCGTTCGGGTTATACGCACTTACGCTAATGTGCGATGGTAGGGTGATTGTGAGATGAAATGGAAGACCTACAGTTTAACGTGGAATCCGAACCACGGTAGAGGCCTGGCATTCCTCACATTCACAAGTTGTGTTTAATACACGTCTTGTCAGAGGTGAAGGAAGGGTTTGGCATTCAGATAAATCTGTGCCGGGACCGAGGATTGAAACCCGGACCCCCAGCACAGAAGTCCGACACCTTACCCCTAGACCGCCAGGTCACCAGTAACTGGTATAAAAAGAGAGCATAGATTATATTACCAAGCACTCGCCTTTAACGCTTACGTTAATTTTAAACTTTTTTTTATGGTGAACCGAGCTTAACCGTAACATGAATTATTAGCGAGAGGAGCTAAGCGTGCCACACTAGGAGGCAAGGCAGAAATTAAAATGTTAATTTAAACTCAACTTGTGCACATACAACCCGAGCCATTTAAACACTTCCGGGTTTGTGGTGTTTCGTAAGTCCAAATGCAGCCCACAGTTTTTAGAGTAACGTGGACGTGTTTAAGGTGCGATATAACGGAACGTGAGTCAAAGTAAATATTTTTTGCAGTTTTCGTATTTTAAAAAAATGCTGGCCAAAATAATTAGAGCATTTCTCCAGTAGAAACATTCAGTTTAATTTTCTAAACATAATAATCCAAACATTTCTTGAATATTTGTTGTGATCAGAGTGGCATTTAATGAGAAACCTTCTAATGAAAAGAAAATGTTTTAATCAGATTCCGGGATGCCCATGACAATTATTCAAGAGCTGTATAGCAAATCAAACTAAATGTTTCTAATAAATACATATTTTATTTGTTATAGCACAAAATTATTTTTGTTATAAAAATCAGTAAATCACAAACATACTGTTGATCTTAGATCACGCTCTATTCATCCGAACGTAGGTGGATTGGGCACTGTTTTTTACTACAGGCTGCCACCAATATTTTAGCCCCAGGGTGGTTTAGGCACTATTACCTTACAGTACGATTTCCCTCTAAAGGTGGATTGAGCACAGTTACTTTGCAGTACGATTTCCTTCTCAAAGTGGATTGAGCACAGCTACTTTGCAGTACGATTTCCTTCTCAAAGTGGATTGAGCACAGCTACTTTGCAGTACGATTTCCTTCTCAAAGTGGATTGAACACAGCTACTTTGCAGTACGATTTCCTTCTCAAAGTGGATTGAACACAGCTACTTTGCAGTACGATTTCCTTCTCAAGGTGGATTGAACACAGCTACTTTGCAGTACGATTTCCTTCTCAAAGTGGATTGAGCACTGCTACTTTGCAGTACGATTTCCTTCTCAAGGTGGATTGAACACAGCTACTTTGCAGTACGATTTCCTTCTCAAAGTGGATTGAACACAGCTACTTTGCAGTACGATTTCCTTCTCAAAGTGGATTGAACACAGCTACTTTGCAGTACGATTTCCTTCTCAAGGTGGATTGAACACAGCTACTTTGCGGTACGATTTCCTTCTCAAGGTGGATTGAACACAGCTACTTTGTAAATTCGATTTTCCTTCTCAAAGTGGATTGAACACAGCTACTTTGCAGTACGATTTCCTTCTCAAAGTGGATTGAACACTGCTACTTTGCAGTACGATTTCCTTCTCAAGGTGGATTGAACACAGCTACCTTACAGTACGACTAGAGCGCTTGGTGGTTGGATGTAAAAGGGTCTCCAATGTCGGAGTTCACCGGTTTGTTACATACAAGATTTTAGTTAGGCTCTTATGTTCAAAGCCTTTGGGATTCAATGAGCTTACATTTTTATTAGAAAATCTTATGAAAAATTTACCGATCAAGATATCACCGTAAAGTTTTCATCTTCAGAGGCGCGTTACTTGCTGAGCAGGGTGTATCGTATGAGAGAGACGGAGATTGAAAGTGAGTGCGGGTGTTCACGAGTATGAAAGGTTCAGTGACGGGTGTCTGTGAAGGGAACATGAAGCGACACTTTGGGTGGTGTTGGGGGGTGGAGGGGGTCAACATTTCTAGGGTCACTGCTCCTACGGTCTTGGGGTGCAAGCCTATCAACCTCAATAATAATAGTAGTAATAATAAAGCCCATTCCTTGAAAGATGGACTCTAGGTTTGGAGGTTCCTAGCTGCTCATTTCCGGCTAATTCATGATTTGATTTGATGTAATATTTTTTCATGTTAGACTTCGTAATTAGATAGTACACATCTTCCCAATAGTCTGTTTTCTAAAGTTAGGTTGGATTTTAAATGACGTGCTCATATGTATTTCAATTTATTGGACAAGAGACATTTTAAACATACGTTAATAGAGTAAGGATGAGGAAGGTAGAGTTAAAAATAAATGTGCCCCATATTGGTGGAGAGAGACTCTCAAACAATTTATGGGAAAAAAGTAAATGAGTAGATTTATTAAGGATTAAAACCCCGACCTCCTCGTCATCAGCAAACTAGTCTAGACAAAGATTTCAAGTTTTCATATTCAAAATAATATTTCTCTGCTTCGAGAATTGCTGCGGAATTCCAGATCTCTGAAAAGAATCTACAACGTCCATGCAAAGAGCTCATAGCCTCCACTATATTCTATTGAGGCTAGAATATATATCTCCTTCCTCTCCCTGGGTCCTGCGTCTTATTGCGTGTCCGGGCTATCTGTAAGAATAACATCCTACTCTTCACTGATTCACTTAAATTGGCTTTTATCGCCGATAGTAGATTCATAATGACAAGCATGGGGAGGTGAAGAGATCAATGCGTGGTATAGGTACGAACACGTATGCTAGACATATTATCATTGTGACGTCATAAGAGTGATTTGTTGATAGGACCAGGGGCTCCCAAATTTTTTGGTTGATAATATCTAATGTTAAATTTTTAAAATAACGAGCTATTTCTTTCATTTCTATGAAATTTAATTGGTACATTTAAAAACAGAAATTCTCTCATTTATAAATAGAAAATTTCTGGACATACGGCAGTGGACCTAAAATTATAAGTCCTAAAGTCACAACCCCTAAACTAAATTTCTTAACTTCATAACACCTAACTTTATAAGACCTAACTTCATAGCACCTAATTTTATAGCTCCTAACTTTACTACACCTAAAAGCACTGGACCTAAAATTCATTTTTCATAGATTACTTTAAAATACCTATAGCTGTTCAAACAGGCAGTGGTCCTAAAGGCACAAGACATGATTTTATAAGACCTAATTTCACAAGACCTAACTTCAATTGGCCTAATTTTATAAGACCTAAAGTCATATCTCCTAAACTTTAGGTCTTGTGAAATTAGGTCCACTGCATGTCATCCAAATTTCATTTCAATTTTACTAGTTTTCAAAATAAAACTGCTTTTTAAGCATGTTTATACGTTTTCTTAAGTTTTTATTCGCGAACCAAAGAGTTGTGTAGTAATTTAGCACATTTAAGTGTGTTTTTTTAAATATCTAAATACTGGTACCTACCAACCAAACTGACCAAACATAATTATCATCTGGATCACTCACATAATTTAAACTCCTGCCCTTATTTACCATAGAATAAGCCTACAAATAACTTCTAGAGGCATTCAAAATTCATAAATTTTCTTTATCTCCAGTCGTTGGTGAACCCCCCAACCCCCCAACCTCCTAGAAATTCCCCCATGGATAAGGCCTTGATCCGTATATCCTGAAAGATAGTAGGCTTACCTTACTTGATTCCTCTATGATGTAACTTATAAGACGCCACCATAATGTAATTGATCAAGGTAAGCCCCTTTCGGAGTGTCCAGAAGGCGAACAAACTCTTACCTTCCCTAAGCTACAATAGCCTCTGGTTGTTAAAAACCTCCATTACAGCCATGTCTTCTGACAAATAGCATTACATGGACTTTTCTTTTGATGTCGGAGCGCTGGCATCCCTGAGAAGATAACTTAAAGCGTTCTAAGCCTTTAAAAAATAATATTAAATAAATGTAAAACGATGAAATATGTATGGACATGGACAAAACTGTATTTTTGTTTCTTACGATATTAGTTTAAGACCCACATCGGTGGATTCACGGACCTGTCGTCAAACTCATCTAGTCGAGTTTGCCAGTGACGGGACGGTCAGGGTTCAAATCTCAGCCGTGTGTATTGAGGATAGTTTTTGTATAAATAGTTTCCATCTCTCTTGCTACGAAAATGTGGGTATAATTCCTCTTGATTATACTTTCCTTCTGTATACCCTGTAATTGTATTGAATAAATAAATACTCACTTCGGTGGTCGAGTGGTCTAAGGCATCACTCTCGAAATATAGGGCCTGCTGGAATGCCGGCGAAGGTAAGATTAGGGCTCGAATTCTGGTCGGATGTACTGGGGGTGTTAATTCCTTCATGGCTTTCCACCCTCCCACCACCCAAATGTATGTGCACTTCCTCTAAATTTAATCTTCCCCAACCCTAACCCATTAGCGTAATTAGTACGTATAGCCCAGACGGGTAAAGAGATGAGGTGAGAAATAAAGTTAAAGGGTTGTAAACAATTGAAGGGGGAAAGTACAATTTCACCTCAAATTGATTTAGTGCTGCCATCTGTTAAGACAATGATGATACCTTTCTAATACTCTTCAGGTCAGGAGTGGCCAGACTTTTTGCTCTAGGGATCTACTTCAGAGAAGGAAAAATCTTTGCCCTCTACCACGGGGCCAATAAGCTGATATTGTTTGTTTCAGTGGTAAAAAATGAATAACTCATTTTGTGTTTTAGTAGTAAAATTATATTTCACACAAGAACATATCACACACTGAAACAGATTTTTTTATCAAACCACATAATATAAATAATTTGCCTGAAAAAAGTATCTTCTCATTAAGGCCCTTGGCCCTGTCGAGTGCAAGTCTAAAACCTTTTTTCTGGGATGGTGGGCGGGAGGGTGAAAGGCGTGGCATGGCTTCACAACCGACCAAAATATCCTTCCACGTCAACAAAAACAGATGGGTCACGGAAACCGTAGATGGCGCTTGTTACCGGACAAGTCTTGCAGAAAAATCATACGTTTGGAAATATCAGTTTTCTCGAGAACGAGTGAAATTTTTATCTTTATAGTTTCAACACCCCTCCTCAGATAATATATAGATGTTTATTAATTGTTACATTTTCTTAATTTTTGTTATGAAGCCGGCAGTTTTCTATTGAAAAATGTTAATTTTATCGATATTTGATCACTGTTAAACTCATAGAGGAAGTGTGTATATAAAAAGTATAACTTAATCAACATGCTTCTATTCTTAAATAAACCGTTTCCGAAAAAAAAAATTGCAAAGCAATAACAATTGTTTAAGATAACAGTTTTTTCCCAAGGCTATGCATTTCCACGCCAAATGAAAAGGGCTAGTCGCCTTTAACACTTGACTTTAAAGTTGCTGCATGACACCGCATAATCTTAGTATAGTTTGTTGAATGAGCGTTCATAATTACTTTGTCATAAACAAAGGAAGGATTGTAAATGGTCATCAGCCAGACAGCTTCGATATTGAATTTTCTAATGTTGATTTGAAAAAAATCTGCAAACCCTCTCTTTCATTTTCTTTCTCTCAATCTTTTTTAATCGATCGACCAGGTGATAGACTAAACTAGCGGCCACGGTTGACTGGTAGATCACGATCGACTGTTTGGTCACCTCTGCTTTAAGTTATGGTAAAAGAGGCCTCTTTCATATTTATAAAAAATTAGAAGTAATTAAATTAATATAATCTAAGGTTTTAAGTCGTCCTGGAAAATGTGAGAAATGTGACTTTCACCCCTTTTCCCCTGTAGACTAATGTATTCTAAAGATTTTTTAGCAGCGCATCTTACTACCCGTTCAGGCTATACACTGTATTCTAATTACGCTAATGATTTAGGAATGAAAAAAGTTGGATTTAGAAAAAGTGTGCCCACATTTCCATGGATGGAGAGTGAAATATCATTTTGTAAAAAACCACCCTCAGTACATCCTATCGTGATTCGAACTCCGATATACCTGTCAACGGTAGTCTTGTTTAACACGAGAGTGATGCCTTAGACCATGCGACCATCGAAGCAGGTTATCCTAAAGTTAAGAGACGATTAGGGTAGGCAATCTTTGAAAAAATGCGCCCGAATTAGTGTGGAGAGAGGATGGTGGAAATATTGATAGCCACTTATTGCAAGAGCGCGGATAAATATTACATAAAGCCTGAGATCGCTTTCTGTTCACCCTTAAAGATTACACTTTGAAGGGATTGGCTCATATACGAGAGCGTTAAGATGGGGTATTAGTGAGCGTGAGTTTAGGGCAGTATTTTCGAAGTTTTTATAGCATAAATATTTATTTGGCCAAAATAAATCAAATATTTCTTCTATAGAAACATAGAGTTTAGTTTTCCGCACATGCTAATCTCAAGAGTTCTTTAATATCTGTCAAGGATGTCCTGGAATTTAGTGACAACTTTTTCTCTGCATTTAAAAAGTTTGTCACCAAATGCCGCTATGCTCATGAGAGATATTCAAGAACTCTTGAGATTAGCATGTGCGAAAAACTAAACTCTATGTTTCTATAGAAGAAATATTTGATCTATTTTTGCCAAAAAATGTTTATGCTATAAAAACTGCAAAATTAATGCACTAAACTGGCGCTCACTAGTACCCCACCTTGTACCTCAGAAGATGATAAACTCCTATAGAGGTCATGGTTAAAATTCTGGTGAGGCCAAAAAAAAAATCTTTTCCTAGTGTGTAATAAACTGAAGAGATTTTGAGTTCCCTGTTATTGTGGTCCTAAGTGCTAAGTGTCCATATGATCAGATTTAAAAAAAAATACAATGCTATGTCATGGATATGAGGAGCGGAATGAATTTGGGGTAAGATTCGGGAATCAAATTTGGTTCCATCGGATCAGTACGCAATCAGATATAAGGATTGAGTTAAAGTGTTGGACTCTACAACAATCAAATTTTAAAAAACTTCATTCAATAATGTAATTTTTTTAAAGTAGCATATATAAATATAACATAACTAAAATGGTGTTTAGTTTAATAACTGTGAATTTAAAATTCTAAGCAATCGATCAACAACCTTGGGCTTACTTTTTTTTATAATGTTGACATTTATTGCAAGACTAATATTTTAAACCACGCAAAAAAAAAAATTCTTTCCATGTTTTTAAGTTAGGGAATTTCAACTTAACATAATTTGAATTTTTTTTAGCACCGTATCTTATCATATGTTCAGGTATATGCATATGTATTAATTACGCTAGTAAACTATGGATGATGAATGCTACATTTAGATTAATTGTACCCACATTTGCATGAAGACAGAGTGGAAAACCATTTTGGAAAAACCACCCCCAGTAATCCCGACTATTGAAACCCAATATCCTTGTCATTGTCAGTCTAATCTATTGCGAGAGTAACACCCTAGACCACGCGGCCACTAAAGCCGGTTTGAAATTACTCTTTGGATTTCATTCTACTGTTCACAGAACTACTAGTAGCCCTTGCGTTGAACGAACCACTAAAAAATAGTGATCGTTAGCTCCTAATAAGTCTAACTTTATATAATAATAATAACAACAACAACATTACATAGAATATTTTCGCCCACGACTATACAGTTGTTTTTTTGTGTCGCCGCGAGTGACTTGTTTGAAAGCCTCTCTTCTTTCTTTGCGCACTCCACAAAATCCTCATTTCGTTCCGGTGACGTCACACATGCTTTACTAAAATGCCAGACTCAAACGATTAATAGAAACGTCTTTTTAATGAATATAATGCCTGTGCACGCAGTCGTCCCTTTTAATTCATTGGGATTTTTTTAATGTCTTATAGACTATTAAACATTCCAAAAGCTCACTTGTGTTTACTGTTATTATTATTTAGCTAAAAATTACTATGTAAGGACAGATGCGTGGTTTTTTATTTCTTAATTATTACTACATATACGTACTGTACATAGTTTCGTCTCGTTCATTTTTTTAGCACCCCATCTTACTAGCCGTTCGGGTTATACGCTTATGTACGAATTACGCAAGTGATTTTTGGGTTGAGGAAGGCTATATTTATATGAAGTGCACCCGCATTTGTCTGGAGAGAGTGGGAAACCATTTTTGGGGGGGAAACCTCAGTAGACCTGACCAGACCAAGATTCGAACCCCGATCTCCCTGTCCTTGGCAGTCTAGTCTACAATGAGAGTAGCACGTTAGACTCACCGAAGCGGGTGTTTCATTCATTAAAAGTGGTTGAAAACCCAACTATATTTAACGACGGAATTCGCTATTATTTAATAATAAGTTGGGCCGGCGGGCTACGGGGTCTAAATACAAGCTCATTTGGACTGGCTTGAATTAACAGGCATAACCACGGGCGTTTATGGATGACCTCACACACAACGAACCAAGCCGTGGACGGTCACCGTTATCACCGCGGCACTACCAGCCCCCAAATATGCATGAAGATTTGGGGGTCTTCGGAAATGTTCAGTAGCTTCCGAACCTTGTTTTCATTCCTACCACCAAGCAGTGTACGTGCTGGTAACGTACATTTACACCAGAGTTGAATAAAACAGGGCCTGACTTCACTAACGGGCGCAAATAATTGCACCGGAGCATATTTGCTTCCGTTAGTAAATCCAGTCCCAGGATTATTAAAAAAACACTTGGGTTTTATTGTGTGTTTTTTGGGGAGGATTTTATTCGGTTTTATCCGCCTCGGTGGCGTAGTTGGCTTACGGGCTAGTCGTGTTGAGCTCGACCGCCGAGGACGGGGAGATCGAGATTCGAATCTCGGTCGGGTGAACTGGGGGTGGTTTTTCCTAAATGGTTTTCCACTCTACCTCCACGCAAATGCGGGTTCACTTCCTCTAAATTCAACCATCCCAATTCCTAATCCATTAGCGTAATTAGTACTTAAGCATATAACTCGAACGGGTAGTAAGACGCGGTGCTAAATATTATAATACTTTTTTTTTTAGGTTTCTTTGGGTTTACATTTGATTTGTAAGGATGCTAACTGATATAACCACTCAATCAGAGTAATTACTCGTGATCAAGTGAAGCGGTTCGCGGTTCGAGCACTTTGAACAGTTTTCTTCCATGGCTCCCACAACACTAGTTTCGATGACAGGAGTGCCACACGCATAAATTCCAATTTTCCGTCACATTCGGCTCGCGTAGCCACTTGCTAGAAAATTCGGTGCGGTGCATTTCGGGTCGCCTCCGTGTAGCCTTAGCTTAAGGGTGTTTTTCTTTCTAAATTGTTTCCCTCTCTCCCTCCACGCGAATACGGGTACATTTACTCTAGCCCACGCTGATGGGGCACGTGGTATAAAATAATATCAAGCTCATTTGGATTGATTTGCCGGTGACGGGATGTTGAGATTCAAATATTGGCAGGTTGCTCTGAAGGTGTTTCATCCTAAATGTTTCTCCTGCCACGTCAATGCGGGTACATTTCCTCTACATCTATCGTCTTAATCTCTTCAACATTAACGTAATTAATATAATATATGCGTACAGCCCGTACGAGTAGTGAGACTGTAAGAATGTTCATCACATTTTAATTTCAAAAGATTCACATATGGTACTGGTTATTATCGTGGTTTACAAATCGGTGAGATGACAAATTCATATGGGGTTTTTTTTTGTGCTTGTGTGTGGCGTTAACAAAATATTGTAAACAAAAAATTACTTTGCTATTAGACGGATAGGTTAAAAAAAAAAGTGTTTGAAAACACAATCTTAATCTTTACTACGCGCGTGTATTTTTTTTCTGCATGCATTCATGACAAAAGCCTATTAAAATAATGATACGACGTTCTTACCGAAAGCAACGCCCGTTTGGCGTTAAAATAGTAGTTGTTAAGTCTTTTTATGAGAAACGTTTCGTGGAAAATTTGTCGCGTTGTATTTCTGCAGGTGTTGACGATAAATCAATTTGGAATACAAACATGTTGAACGAAATAAACTTGACTAATTGCTACAATGTTGTGCAATGTTACCAACCTATTAGTGTCTAGGAACTGTTTGTTTCGCGAGTTGAGGGAGGTTCTTTAGCGCTTTGGACTTACGAGTTGACTGAAATAATAATTGCGTTTGAAACATGTCAACAGTTTGAGAAGTGGAGATCGATTTTGTCTGCAGGTGTTTTCAACAAGTCGCCTTTCCATTTGTTTACTAATATTTATTTTTAAAAAAATGTCATACCTTGAATATTTTACTTACTTTTACTTTTTGTTCCTTCTATGCACCGAGTCTTACTACCCATCCGGGCTCTCAGCATGTTTACTCTAATGGAGAGGGAAGGTAGAATATTTAGAGAATATATGAAATAATTTGAAAAAAAAAAAGGAATAATGGGGAACCATGCAATAAAAATCATTTCAATACATCCGACCGGGATTCGAGCCCCAACCTCCTCGTTACTGGAGAACCAATACTGGCTAAGAGGATTCCTAATTTATAATGTGTGTGTTTTGTGTATGAAAAATTGGAAATTAAAGTTTAAGAAATATTGATGTGCCTTGAACGCTTCTTACACAAAAAGCTATCACGACTTAAGGTCCATTATGACTAATATGTAGTACTTATGTCGTCTATTTGCAAACACATACACATGCACATTAATTTGTTGTTCACAGGATTTATTTCAACCGTACTCACGTGGTTCCACGAACACGCCACAGCTTCAGGTCACATCATTAATAAATGTAACTAAAGAAACGTTAATCTACATGAACATGCATGGAAACATTAGACTACTGGTTGCCTCTGCAAGTCCATTACTCTTTAATAGGAGCAGAGTTGGAGTTTGAGAAATTATATCTTTCACTGGAGGAATTTCTCCCCCGCTCTCTCTTTCTCTCTCGCACACTATTCCAAGATCAAGTGAGACTGACTCCTAGCTAATCAAGAGCTGGGGGATGAGAGGAAATTCACCTGATTTGCCCACAATTGGATTGGTGAAAGGGTAGGGGGTGATTTAGTTAGAACGAGAGCGCTTACTCAAGAGAGATCTTAAATTTTGAAAGTATGTGGTTATTCATTTTAAAACTACCTGTAATTTCAAGTTGAACATGGCATTATAAAGAAAGGGTAAGGTTCGCAAACATTAGTAATGACTAATTAGTTTTCTTTCATTTCTAGCAAATTAATTTTATGTTAGAAAAAAAGTCATAAAAGATAGACGCAGTATTACTCTTTTAAGTTTTAGCTACTTATATTCTCCCGACCTGTAGGCCTAGTCAGTCATTCGGTCGAAGGTTTGGTCTCTCGATATACTCTATTGCTGGTGAAGAAGAGGTCGAGGTTCTAATCTCGACTTAGTGCACCTCAGCAGGACTTAGGGGCCGTCCTTAAAATTATGTATGGGTTTTTTTTAATGTGGAGGGAGTTCAGTACTTTCTTTCGTTTTCTTGCGGAAGTTTTTATTAATCAATGTTCATGGTGATACAAATTCTAAAAAAAAAGTTTTTGTCAGAAAATAAATGTATTAAATATAAAAATTATACCTATATTTAATTTACTTGTGATTAGTTAAACTTAATTTTACTGTAATTAAAGTATTCACTTTGGTGGCCTCATGGTCTAAGGTGCTACGCTCACAGTGGACTAGACTGCCGATGATGGGGAGATTGGGGTTCAAATGTTGGTCGGGTGTACTGTGGGCGGCTTTTCCGAAATGGTTTTTCTTTCTCCCTTCATTCAAATGCGGGTACACTTCCTATTAGTATAACCTTGCTCATCCCCGAAACCATAAGCGTAGTTAGTAGGTAAGCATATAACCCTAATGGGTGCTTAAAAAGTATTCTAAAATTTCATATCACTCGCTTTAGTACCAATCCTCTCGTCTAAAAATTATAAAACGACTAAAATAATATAATTTACCAAATCGTAAAAAAATACGTAAGATAAAGAGGGAGGAAGGGGTGATGGGAAAATCTTACGATACCTTACGTAGGGGGGTGGATTTGGAGGGCGAACATTATGAAAAAAAAGCCTTACGTACCGTAATTTAAGAACTGCCCCTTATCACATGTGGTTTAACATTATAGTCTTCCCATTCCTCGTCATATACAAAAGCGCAGTGAAAAAAAGCTCTCCCAGAACCCATTTCTGGGTTTCGAAACCCAACCTTCACCTTCCACGTTGTTCAATTACAATACAAGACATAATACTGTCAGCTGCGGGGTTGTAAAATGCTCTGAAACGATAATTTACCATTAATTGGTGAGAACTCGATGCTTAGTTTGAGACTTCTTCATTTCACTTCCTAAAACAACTGGTTTTATCAACACACAGCTTACCCTCTTCAGTGGCCACATGGTTTAAGAAAGCGTCACTCTCGCAATAGAATAGTCTGCCGATGATGGGGAGATTGGAGTTCAATCCCGGTTGGGTGTACTGAAGATGGTTTTCCCCAAATGCTTTCATAATTTTCTCCACGCAAATGCGGGTGCACTTCTTCTAATTCACCGTTCCTCATCACTAATTTACTAGCGTAATTAGTACATACGTGTATAACCCGAATGAGTAGTAATACGCGCTGGTTAAGAAACATAAATATAGCTTGCAAGCCAACCGAACTCTAGAATAGACGTAACATCCCAGTTATTTTTTATCGTATGGTATTTATGACCAGGAGGGACTTGACATCTAGTTTGGGTCATCTTATGTGTAGACTATTTGAAGCTTTAGTGGCACAGAGCTTTGGAGGTTGTCTACACGTTGTATCCGCAATGAGATGATGTGATGATAGTTATTAATTATTATGAAGTTGTACATCCCAGTTCGTCGGTCGTCTAGTCATCAACTTCACTAATGACACATTTTATTGGCTGTGCTTAGATTCAAATCTTTTAAACACTTTCAAAAAATATAGTTCAGTTAAATGTAATTTATTTCTAAAGATGGTCTTGGGATAGCCCAAATGGGTGGTAAGACGCGGTTGGAAAAAATCTATATATGGCTATTAAGTGTTTATCGTGAAATAATAGGTCTATATATGAGATATCACGTACTCCCTGATTGGATACCACTTGTTAAGGCATCCCTCTCGCACTGTCGATCACTAAGAGATATAGGGGTTCGAATCCAGGTCGGGTGTACTGTGGATGGTTTTTCCTAAATAGTCTATCACTTTCTTTCCACGCTATTGTGGGTACTGTTCCTCTCAATTATACCTTTATCATCCTTACACCATTAGTCTAATTAAAATGCATATAGCTCAAACGGCAGTAAAACATGTTTGTAAAAGACACCAAAAAATTATACACGGTCCAGTGGCGGTGGGACCTGGGGTGCAGGTGGCATTGTCCCCTGGAAATAAGTCCCCTCCCCGGAAATAATTGTCCCCCTTTCCCCCGGATAAATTTCAAATTCTCTAATATTATTAAATATAAAACTGAAATATGGCATCAAACTAAACGCCAAATGACTTTTAGATGCATTCATTTTTTTTTAAATCCGGATTTGACAACTTTAAATATCTTTTAGACACATCTGTCAGAAAAAATCAGATTAGAAACATTCTAAATGGCTTCTAAAGTCATAAAAATATCAAAAATTTATCGAGGAGTACCACATAAAATAGCTTCTAGAGTCATCTAATTTCGAGAAAAGTTCAGGCGAGGAGCTATCTAGACGGCTTCTAGAAGCACCCAAATTTCAAAAATTTGCTGAAAGAGGACCACTCCAAATAGCTTCTAGAAGCATCTAAATTTCAAAAAATATCTTGGAAAAACTACTCCAAATAGCTTATAAAAATCTAATATTCAAAATTTGGTGAGGACCTTTCCAAATATCCCTTAAGGACATCCATTATTTAAACCTTTATTGGGAAAGGTGGAGTAATGTGGTTGGAAGGGGGTGGATAGCAAATCCCTAAAATAAACCTTGTTTTATGTTTTTTCCCACCCCCTAAACAAATAAGAAAATGTAACCAATACGTTAGAACCATCTTTAGTGCTCTATATTTTAGTTAAACTTCATATGATTTAAGATTCTACTAATATTAATTTGCTCTGTTGGGGTGTTTAAGGGGAGGGAGGTAAATTAACCCCTCTTCCCCTCTGGGTGCGCTGTTGTTTACGACCTTGGTTTGTCGTTAGACGCTCGCCAAGTTCTGGATTCCACCTCTCTGGCCTCATGTGTGACATAATCACATATTCACATGCATTGATCGAACGCCCATAGCCACGACCCGGAGGGAGGGGGGGGGAGGACGAGGAAGAAGACAATAAAAGACAAGACATTCCTCAGCAGCCATTAATATTTATTTATAGTGTGTTCGACATGATCGAGCTGTTCCATTTGTCTGGCTCGCTGATCGTCGATTGTTTGGCTTGAGGTATCCCGGCGTGATGTCATCGGTTCGTTTCCCTTCCTTAGCCTTTAGGGATACCCCTAGGGTTCAATTTGTTACGGCCTTCGCCCGACCCCGTGGCACAGTGGTATGGGAGGCAGACAGCAGTTCCGGAGGAGCCTGGCTCGCTCCCAAGTTAAAGGGGGGGGGTGTCTGCCTACTGGAGTGCAGAGCAGTGTCGCAGGCGTTCGGAAATCCCACATTATTTTAGGTGGGAACGAGAATCAAGGGCAGTGTTTTTGCAGTTTTTATACCAAAACCATTTTTCTTTTGGTCAAAATAATTTCTCATATTTCTTCATGTGTATAACCTGAACAGGTAGTAAGACGCAGTGCTAAAAAAAATTGTTCCAGTAGAAACATATAGTTTAATTTTCTTCACATTTCTTGAATATCTGTCAAGGGTGTCCTAGAATTAAATAACAATTTTTTTTATCTTCATTTAAAAAGTTTGACATAAATTCAATGACTTAAATTAAAATCAAAAATATTAAATTCTATGTTTCTACTAGAGCAAGATTTTAGACAAAAAAAAAAGTGTTGCTATAAAAACTGCAAAAACATTGACCTTTTCCGGCTTCCCCTAAATCCACACCTTACGCTTACCTTATAGACTATTTGCACACATCTACAGTTGTGAAATTATTTGAAATAATTCGTTAGATGGAAAGTGCTTGTGTCGTTTTTGTTCTGTTTTGATTTGTTTAGTGACTCAACACAATTGTTTGAGAATATCCATCTTGATATTTATTTTTTATTAGCTCCACGTCTTACTAACCGTTCGGGTATACGCTTATGAACCAATTACGCTAGTGGTTTAAGGGATTGTGGAGGTCATATTTATAGAAAGTGTAACCACATTTGCGTGTAGGGAGAGTGGAAAACCATTTTGGAAAAACCACTCTCAGTACACCCGACCAAAATTCGAACCTCAATCTCTCTGTCATCGGCAGTCTAGTCTGCTGCGAGATTAGCGCGTTAGACCATGGGGCCACCGAAGCGGTTACCGTATTTATGTTAATCCAAAAGGTATGTTTATCCAGTAAAAGTAAAATTAGTCGATATTCAGTTGGGGCTTAAATAACGTGTGAATTGCTGCGCCACTCAAGCAGATTCTGGTCTCAATTAATTTTCGGTGTAAATGTGAATCAAGCTTTAATCAAGGGTTGAAACGGGCTTAGATTACGCCATAGAATGCCTGGTAACAGTAAGAGAGTACAAGAAGGTCTGTAACTAGGTCAACTAAATAGCTCAGATATCAAAGAGGCATTATAAAAGCCGTTCACATGGATGTCGTAAAATACATCAACTTCCCTCCTCTATCCTTCTCCGCATCGTACTTCTTGCATCTTAGAGAGGTCATTCTTTTAAAAAAAAGTAAAGTACGTCAAACGCTTAACTACGCTTAGGAAACCCGCCTCGGTGGCGTAGTTAGCTAACGCGCTTTTTTCGTGTTGAGCTAGATTGCCGAGGACGGGGAGATCGAGGTACGAATCTTGGTCGGGTAAACTGGGGGCTAGTTTTCCCTAAATGGTTTTAAAATCTCCCTTCACGCAAATGCGGGTTCACCTCCTCTAAATTAAACCTACATAGTTCCTAATCCATTAGAGTAAATAGTACTTAAGCGGATAACTCGAACGGGTAGTAAGATGTGGTGCTAAAATGAAATTAAAAATTAAAATTATGCTTCGGAAAAGTACTTTTTACGTTCTTACTTTTTGAGAAAGGGTCATAAATAAAGTCACAGCTATCCAAACTATATATAAAAAAAATCATCCGAAAGGTTTCTGAGTAGACATATTCGTGACATTGGATGTATTAATTTCCAAATACTATTTATAAAGTATTTTAAAGAACTCATTGCATTGGAGCTACTATCACTCAGAACTTTCTTATTTTAGTAGACTTGGAATCCCTCGAATCTATCTGATACTTGGATGTCTTAACCAAGCCACAAACACCCATGTACAATCAAATATTCATAGGAAGACACTTGTCTGGCAACTAGAAAAGTCAAGTCAGATGTTCTGAAGCTCTCACTTTTTATAGATATTATAAAAACCTATCAAATAAAATCAATATATAAGTAAATTCTTATACATTTTGACCTAAAAAAAGTGTTTATATTTTTAAAGGGCCCTTCCTATGAAATGTGAACTGTGAAAATTCTCCAAAGCAATGCTTTCCAAACTTTTTAGAGCCTCAACCCAAGTTTTATAAAGAAAAACTTTCATGACTCCTAGTTTAATGCCCATAGAGGTATAATTTTCCTTTTTTTTCCTCGTTTTTTCACTTTACAATTTTTTTTAGTAAATATTTATTTTCAAATAGTTACAAAACTTTCAGTTTTCAAAAACTTATTGTGAGTTACTACTCAAAAATAAATAAAAGAAAGGGACTTATAAGGCATAAGTCTTTGGCACTTAGCCACATACCCAGGAGTGGACTGGCAGATTACAAGCGGCTCGAGACTTCAAATATGATATCCCTCAGCATATATTAATATCTACCACTGAAGCTGTGTTTCAGAGTAAATTGAAGTGGTGAGGGGAAGTATTTATATATTTATTATTAGCTAATTTAATCCCGAGGACATTTCAACTACATTATCGAGTATCAGTTTATACTTTCTACTTACATGAGAAAAAAAAAAGTTTCTGAATTCTTAGACAATAGCTGGTTGTCTTTATTGAAATATTTAAGTTTTTAAAATGATCCTCATCTCACTACTTGAGTAAATTGCTAAACATATGAGTTTACGTTTGTTTATTAACAACACCAAGAAACAAACAACGGACTTTAAAATTTAGTGCCATCATGTACGAGTATTGTTCACAAATGATGTATTCTGGACACCTCAGACTCACTCAATGAAACTTTTGATTAAAATTTAATAAAACAGTAATATATAATTAAATGTATGTATTTATTTTAGTTCAAAATAGTGGCGGCAGCCCAACTCAAACCGACCCACACGGAAATCTCCCGGTGTCTCGGTGGCCCAGTCCACCCCTGGCCACATCCTTCTTTTGTTTTTCTGAAGGATACGTAGAGTACATTCACCACCCGATTTTACTTAGATGACATCTCAAAAAGTTACTAGAAATAGTCCCTAATGTATCCTTACACCAACATCTAACATCTGTAACTTTGGATAGCTATAATGAAAACAAGTGTTAATGTATGAATGTGATAGTTAACCACAATAATTAAAGCCAATATTATTTATATTTATTTGAGGTCAGGCACAAAGCATATTTATCGTCTTATTCCACTTTAAAAAATATTATTCACAGCACATTATCAAAAGTTCTAGTAAATATAGCTTCAAAATGGCGATCGACGAACTTAAATCATGTGATTGATCATGACGCAAACCAACCAGTTCTTTACAATGGTGCACCCACGTAGTTGATAAAAATATTTTATTCAGTTAAATATTTCAAAATACGTTAACATATTCATAAAATAATTTAATATATATAAAAAAGAAGACAAGTATTTTCTCTTTTCCAAGTAAATACGATGCCTGTATCAAAAAGTATATTAATGTTTGCACTATAGGCCTATTACATAATATTGATAACATTCTAAAACGAAGAATAAGTACTTTTAATTATGTTTAAAATATTGTTTTGGATAGGACAAAATGACATGATTAAAAGTAATGAAATAATGTGAGAAAACTTAACTTTGAGTTATTTTTAATGTAAAATATAACACGCAATTAAAAGTTATCATATATAACAAAACCGTGATCTTTTACAATTAGTGTTGACAACCCAAAACCTAAAACATATGATTTTTCAACTGTCATTCAGGCATAAAAAGTTATGGTGAAAAGATTTTATCGAGCCTAGCAGCTATGGTAGAAATAGTCCACTTTGAGGGCGTCTGAATCCAAATTGCGCTCCAATCAACGAAATTAGAGTGGAAGTATCAAGTCTATACACCATGGTAAGAGGAGGAAATTAGCACCTAGGATCAAAATTATAATCTCGGTTTTTGAATTAATTTCGTGAATAATAGAATTTCTTTATGCTGGAATACAAACCAGTCCCTAACACTTGTAAGCTGCACTCAGACTTTATGTTATGACTTGGTTTCCAACGCCAGACGCCGGATTGCACACGACACATATTTGAAATTTCAACTATTCCTACTAGGTTATGGCGATCCGATTGAAATGTATAGCTTCAAACACATCCTTGTACACATCAAAAAATAAAAATATCAACATTACCTTTACAAACAAACTCAACCTTTAAGATCATACATAAAATTTAACACCAAACTTCAATAAGTTCCATGCCAGGATCTTGATCAACTTATCGTTCAATTAATGTTCACGTAACATTCACGTAGCGTAACGTAACATAACGTACAGTTTTCCTCGTGTTTTTAAGGTGGGAGTGTAGGTGACGCGAGAAAAGGGGAGTATTTTTGAAGTTTTGGTAACAAAACTTTTATTTTTGTCAAAATAAAACAAATATTACTTTAGTACAAACATACAGTTTAATTTTCTTCATATCAACATTTCTTGAATATCTGTCAAGGATGTCCTGGAATTTAATGACAACTTCTTATCTTCACTTACAAAGTTTGTCATCTAGTGTTGCAATACTCTTGTCAGATATTCAACAACTGTTGATATCACCATGTGTAGTAAATTTAAATATATGTTAGTACTGAAGCAATTTTTAATTTATTTTGGCCAAAAAAGTTTTGCTACAAAAACTGCAAGCACACTGGCCTTTTCTCACGCCCCCTCCCCCCCACCTTAAGCAGATGCCATTAAGATAGGGTGCTAGTGAGCGTGAGTTTAGGGAAGTATTTTTGCAGTTTTTATAGCATAAAATTTTTTTGGCCAAAACAAATCAAATTTTTCTTCCATAGAAACATAGAGTTTAGCTTTCTGCACGTGCTAATCTCAACAATTTTTGAATATCTGGCATGAGCATGGTGGCATTTGGTGACAAACTTTTTAAATTAAGAGAAAAAGTTGTCATTACATTCCAGGACACATCTGACAGATATTCAACAACTGTTGAAATTAGCATGTGCAGAAAACTAAACTATATGTTTATATAGAAGAAAAATTTGATTTATTTTGGCCAAAAATGTTTATGCTGTAAAAACTGCAAAAATACTTCCCTAAACTCACGCTCACTAGCACCCCATCTTAAGATGAAGTTAACTACACTTTGACATGATGATCCCTTAACGTGAGAGTTTTCCACGGTACGTAACGTTACGTGAAGTGTCTCTGTCAATCAATCATGTTGATAACAACGTTAACACGGCTATTTAGTACTTCATTTGTTTGTTTATGGTGTGCAGAGGCCTTACTCACTATAGTTCGTTTGTCAAGAGTCTCGCGAACACCAAGACGTCGCGGACTTTTCTTACACTTTATTTGGTAGCTCCAGAAAGTTTATTTTTGCAATTACGAGTCTAGTTTTAGTGAACAATTTGTTTTATAGCAGTACCGATTCATTGGCTGTGTTTTGCTCGAGTTATTAAGTCATGCTAATCTTGACCATACAATATGTTTATTTACGTTACGCCAACGTTAATCTATTCGTGACGTGGATTTTAGTTTTTGAAAAAAAAAATATTATGGGCCCGTACAAAAAACTTTTTTTTTGGCCCCATCAGGAACTGAACCAGATTATTCGGGGTCTGTTGTAGACCACCCTAGCCTCTTGATCACGAGGATAGGTTGTTTGGTCAAATTTTTTTTTTTAGCACCGCGTCTTACTACCCGTTTGGGTTATACGCTTGTGTACTAATTACTTTAATTGTTTTAGGGATTAAGAAGGATATATTAAGAGGAAGTGTACCCGCATTTGTGTGGAATGGGAGAAGAAACTTATTTTGAAAAAACTCTCAAAGCGCCCGATCGAGATTCTAACCCCGATCTCCTGTCATCGTCAATCTATTCCAACACGAGAGTAGCGCGTTAGACCATGCTGCCACTGAAACGGGTGTTTGGTTAAATCGATGCCAACTTAATCATACATCCTACTACATATTATGTTAGTTGAGTGTAACACTCCTACGTTTCGCCTTGACAGACCAATTAAGGAACACTGATAAATGTCCAATTAATTTGTGTTTAAGTCATAGAGTCATGGTAACCATATAATTAATACTCCATCTTGTGCCATAAATGGTTTGACGTCTCCAACATATATGGACTTGTGTCAAAGAAAAAGATTTTACTATAGTTCGATGGTCATAAAAATAACCTTGAAGATACGCACAGGTAGAAAGGTGGATAAAGGCGTCATTCTGACATAGGTTTTCTGAATCCTCTTTGGGTGAACTGGTATTTTGACGTGAATACGTCTTTAAATTTGCTAACATACGGGGGCAATCCAAAAAACCTAATGATAACAAAATCGGGGGATACAGTTTGGTGTTGTAGTTTCGAATCTTTCCTCTACATCCAAAATTAAATTATACCACTGGATAGCTAAAGGATCAAAGAATTCATTACGATAAGTGAGAACAGTGACACATCGCGCGCGGTGGAGGGGGAAGCGCCGCCATTTTGAGGTTATTTTGCTGCGTATCGAGATTTGCAATTAGTATAACTTTTGACTCGGAGAAGCTACGATGTTCGTTTAAGTTTAAACGTATTCACGTACAACACACGGCCGTGTCCATGACACAGCCACACCCCATTTTTTTAAAATAACTTTCCACTCTCCACTTACGAGAATGCGGGCACCCCTTGATATTTTACCTATCTCACCTATACCGTTGGACGTCAAAGTCCCTCCGGATCAAATATGCCATTCTATAAAAAAAAAATCTACCGTATATTTATACGAATAACACTTATGGGTAGTAAGTATATATACCCACGTCGCTGGGTCCACAAGCTAAAGAGTTATCATCAACCTCATCTGGTTGCTGACGAACGGGAGTTCAGGGCTCAAATCCTGACTAAGTGGAACCCAGTGGTGAGCTGAAGTGGGCTCGCATAGGCTCGGCAAATCCATTGTTAAATTTTCTTGAAATTTGCAAGCCAATTTTTAAACACTTTCATTTATTTATTTTCACTAAAAAACAACATGGCAGTTTTTGGTATAGTTTTCTATTTTTTGATAACTATTATTATATCATATTTTTTAATGATTTTGTTCAAAATAATAAGCTAGTGATTGTTTGTTCCTACATGCGGCTAGTATAGCATGCATAGCGTTATACTAATTACTATCTTTAAAATAGTATTTTATTTTCATAGATCTACATTATTGAAAACTTGTGTATAGGTGACTTAATTATAATATCCTTAAAGTTTTTAATACTTTTTTAATAAATAATATTAAAATACTTTCCTTCGGGACTTGATTAATATTTTTTAGGCCTATAATAAAAATAAACTAAAAGATCGAAAAAACACCATTGTTAAAATGTTCACAGCTCACCACTGTGTTTATTCCTCAAAGATTTCCACTCTGCCGCCACACAAATACGGGTAGATTTCCTCTAAATTATACTTCAATCAAACCTAACTCATAAATGTAATTTTTTTAATATAAATATTACTACATTTATCTTATATTTGTCACAATTGACAAACTTTATAAAATTAACTATTTTTTACTGCTTCTTTAGTATACGTTTTGGTTATATGCACAGGCCTTACAATAATTACACTAGTTTAAAAGAGATGTGGACGATATAATTTGATACGTGATGCCCCCAAATTTGCGTGGAAAGAGTGAGAAACCATTTAAGGAAAAACCTCAGTACACCCAACCGGGACTAGAACCCTGATCTCCCCGTCACCAGCTATCCAGCCCAACACGAGAGTTACGAAACGTAACCACTAATGCGATATCGAATTACCTTTTTATATAATACATGTCTTGGCTTATTAATGGTTACCAGGGTTCCCAACCTGGGGGCGTTGAAAAAATAGGAAATAACGTTGAAAATCAGCTAAGAAATGAAGACATTCTTCCCTGTTCCAAAGTAAGATATTTTTTTCTTGAGGAATTGAAACACTGCCTAATAGTTGTAAAATCCAATATTCAAGAATTGATAAAAACAAAACAGTGATAACCATCACACTAATTTTCAGCCATTTTTTTCTGTACCACTACGCTGCCAGTGTTACATTGGTTTTTGTATAAAATAAATAAGAAACTGGATAACAAAACTTTTTAAATATTTTTTATAACTGTCTTAGGGGGGAGCGGCGTAGGAATTTGATGAGCTACTAAAAGGGACGTCAGCTCAATAAGGTCGGGAACCACTGCACCGTTAGCGTATACAACTAACTTATATAACTGTCAGATAATATTCTTATGTCAAACCGATTATGTTTCTTATCAGTCAAAACGTAAAATAGTCTACTCACCACCTAAATTAGAAGATATAAATAGTAAATGAAAGAGAAGATAAAATGCAAATAAAGCTTTATGTTAGGCCTACTATTACAATTGTTAGAAAATTAATACTGAATAAAAGGTCATCAGCACCTTGAGCTAAATTTTTAGGGTGTTACTATAATCACTCCGACATCACGTAGGCCTATACCTTAGCACTTTGTCAAGACAAGGAACGCCCTTTTTATTTTCACACCGCTTCTCAACCCGTTTGAGTTATTCGCATTTAAATTACTATATTAAGATACGGATGAGAAAGGCATAATTTATAGAAAATGTCTCAACATTTGCGTGGAGCGAGATCGGAAAACCCTTCTCAATATATTCGGCCCGGTATTCAAACCCTGACCTCCCCGTCACCAGCAAAACTAGTCTAAATTAGGTTCACGGATGCTCCAAGACCTTTATTTCAGTCGGCCAACGCTCGAAACAGAAAAAGTATCTGCATTATTCATTCGACAACAGATAAATTCGGAACAGAGAGATTTTTTTAGTGATAAAATATGTATTTTTCTATTTGGTATTTTTTTTAAAAGATGGTAAAACAATTTAACTGGTCTCAATTCCAGTGTTTTCTAAAAGAGAAGAGAGAAAATCGTACAGTTATGTGTCGTCTGGTTCGAGCTGTGTCATCTACCAAAAGCAAGTACACACGACATAACTTCTTGTACAAAAAGTTGCGCAAGAAATTGTACAATATCTTGGTCACATCAATCGGATACTAGTTTTACCCCAAGACTGTTCATACGGCATATACGATTGCGTACAATCTTGTGAGCAATGCGATAGTTCCTTTGCTTTTGGTGTAATCATAAAAGATTGTAAATAAATCAATAATAAATACATTGACTATTATTTATACTTATTATAATACAAACATAACTTTAAATTGTAGCTGTTTTATTAATAAGTTGATGCCTAGACCTAGATCCAAACTTAGATGGAAGGATAACAATAGAATGGACCTGAAAGAGATAGAGTGTAATGAGTTGGACTCGATATAACTAGCTCAAGATAAGAATAGGTGGTTTACTTTTGTAAGTGTGGCAATGAACTTTTAAGTTCCTAATGACATAGAATAAGTCAGTAATAAATACATTTTCATATTATATTCAATTAGTTCACGTCTGGCAGATAAGGTTATTTATTTTTAACAATACAAAAGTGGTACAGTGAAAATGGCCGATACAATATGTGTTCTATTCCCTGAAATTTTATATAATAAGATGCGCAAAGCAGATCTTTGGTGTTCATACAACGCCGTATTTGGTTACAAATTTTTGTACAATTTTTTTTATACAAAAAGCTGTTTTGTGTGTAGCAGGCTTAAGATAGTTGGAGTGAAATGGGCTCTTCCCCTCTTCTTTGTTCTACTTTCGATGATACCCGTGACAACAGAACAGAACACAATGGAATAATTGAGACCAGTGAAACAGTTTAACCATAGTTTTTTAAAGTATACAAGAAAATTAATTATTTTAAAATAATAAAATCATTAATCTAATCTCGATCTTTACTGTTGTCGAAGGAATAAAGCAGAGCAGTGCACTCCAATACATTTTCTGGCTCGAACATAATTTTGTATCTAATATCCTTGTTAATAGGCAAGAATCTTAAACCGCTCCTGGATTTAATCCACATTTTATCACCGGTATTTAGACAGAGATGGCGGAAAGTAATATGTACCCTTTTCAGTAGCCGAATGGGCTAAGGCGTCACTCTCGTGTTAGTCAGGCTTACTGATGACGGGGAAATCGGGGTTCGAATCCTGGTCGGGTCTATTGAGAGTGGTTTTTCTAAATGGTTTCCCAATCAACTTCCACGAACATTCGTGTAGATTACCTCAAATGCTTCCTTCCTCATCCCTACCCCGTTAGAGTAGTCATCATATATGCGTATAACCTGTACAGGTAGTACGACACGGTGATCAACGAGCTTTTTTACATTTCTAGGTGTTACGCGTCATTTATACCAGTCCAAAATATCCGCTTATTTACATTAATGAACTTGAGGAGGGTAGAATTTAGAGAGAATATACTCGCACTTGGGTGGAGGAGTAAGATAACAATAAAGGGAAAAATAGCCCTTAGTACACCCGGTCGGTGGAATGACATGCCTCCACCGTGGTTCGGATTCCACGTTAAACTCTAGGTCCTCCATTACATCTCACAATCACCCTATCATTACACATTAGCGTAAGTGCGTATAACCCGAACGGGTAGTAAGACGTGGTGCTAATAATAATAATAATAATAATAATAATAATAATAATAATAATAATAATAATAATAATAATACACCTTGTTGGGATTTGAGTCCCGACCTTCCCGTTCACAGTAAAATCAGACTATAGGAGACTAACGCCTTTTTTCGGTGTGTCCATCTTAGTGGGCTGTGTGTCTTTCTTTATTGAACACCCTACAGTTAGATTATGATGGAAAGAATTCTTTCTGACAGTTACAAAATTGACTACAGCAGTCATATAATTTTTGATATATAATATCTATAATATTATGATGTATATAATATTGTTATAATAATATCAATGTTAACTGCACAACATTATGTTTTGTATTTTTTTAAAGCTTCTTTCTTACCAGAATCATTCTACAGTCCAATTTTCACAGAAAGAGCATTTTATAAAATACAAACACATTTTTTACGGTAATATTTGATCATATGTTACTTTATTAATAGTGTTATTTTAAATTAGGCGTTGATATCTATCAAAAGTAATAGCTGCAACCCGCCTTGGTGGCGTAGTTGGCTAACGCGCTAGTCGTATTGAGCTCGACCGCCGAGGACGGGGAGATCGAGGTTCGAATCTCGGTCGGGTGAACTGGGGGGGGGGTTTCCTAAATGGTTTTCCACTCTCCCTCCACGTAAATGCGGGTTCACTTCCTCTAAATGCAACCCTCCCAATTCCTAATCCATTAGCGTAATTAGTACTTAAGCGTATAACCCGAACGGGTAGTAAGACGCGGTGCTAAATAATAATAATAATAATAATAATAGCTGCAGATTAAATGGCCTATGTTTTCTTGCTGTCAAATAAGGTCCTTCCTATGAATGCTGGACTTATATTTATAAAATATATATTCAAGTGTACTTGGCTCAGCTATTTGTTGTTCCCGCGACGTCTCTATAATAAACTCATGCGTGAAATATGATAATGATCGTCTTCTACTCGCCAAGGTCAATACAGGTCTTATAAATATTAACACGCGCGGAATAACCCGACCGTGAACACGTGGGGAGACTTGTTAAAGGCAGGTACCAAACTATTCACCGTGCTCATTCCACGATATGTTCTGTCACGCTTTTATTTGAAACTCAAAGTTGCTGGTGCGTTTGCTTGTCTGAACGACGTTGCCTACTTGGAGATAATATATCGAAGCTATTTTGCGAAGCAGGTTGCGTCTTAACTTGACGCACCTAAGCAGTCTAAGCACTAATACACTTAGACGCCAACGTACGAAATAGAAAGAGAGGGAGTAAAATGAGTAGATCACCCTGAGAGGGCTCTTATCTATGTGCTGATAACCCTCTCCCTTTTCCACTGACGAGTTTACAGTCACGTTAACATTTGCACCTTGAAAACATTGACTTGCTTTTTAATTTTACCTTTTTTTGTTTCCTATTCTAGAAAGACATATGCTTCCACGGACTTTTTTAATGTACATACATCCTGACAGGAAGATTCCTACAGGCCATTTTCGTGACCAAGAGATAATAATAATAATAATATTTAGCACCGCGTCTTACTACCCGTTCGGGTTATACGCTTAAGTACTAATTACGCTAATGGATTAGGAATTGGGAGGGTTGAATTTAGAGGAAGTGAACCCGCATTTGCGTGGAGGGAGAGTGGAAAACCATTTAGGAAAAAACCCCTCCAGTTCACCCGACCGAGATTCGAACCTCGATCTCCCCGTCCTCGGCGGTCGAGCTCAACACGACTAGCGCGTTAGCCAAATACACCACCGAGGCGGATGTGACCAAGAGAAATAGCCTAAGCTGTAGAGGATTAAAAAAACCTTTATAAAAAACTACTTAAAGATAAAAATAATAATTTTGTGACACTGTAGGACTATTTTTAGAATTATTTAAGAATGTATGGTTTTTGTTTCAACGTTATATCTTTAAAACTCGCCGAGTAAAACGTAAATTCATTATCATGGGAAATCCTATCTTTACCGGCCGTTACGTCACAACTTCCTTAAGGGTTTATAATAGAATTTTGATCAAATGAGACGCTAAAATTAATTCAACACTCGCTAGCCTGCCTGTTAGAGAGCAAATTAAAAAAAAAGCATGTTGCATATTTATCAGTAGAGAAAGCGAGGTTCAGTGATAAAGACTAGAGCTGCTCCTAGGGAATCCACAGAACGAAGAGAGGTGGTATCAGACAGGAAAAGTTACCATACATCCATTCGCCAAAACCATATGGTTTAAAGGACCTTATGTTCATTTGTTGTTATTTTTGGCAGTCAGAACATTCACACAAACAAACAATCGGGTTTTAATTATTAACAGCTTTTACATTATTGAAACACGGACGTATGAAATTGACCATTTGGATATTTCTTTACACTTAAAAAATACTTTTAAAAGAGAGCTTCTAAAATGTGGCGTGCTCTTCTGAAATTAAGATGGCAAACCAGCCAAACAAGGGCAGTTGATGACGTCATACAAACAGTTTTGTTTGTCGTGTTCATGCGCTCTTTACCAAATAAAAAACGTTTCATTTTGAAACTAAAATTGTGTATGGCTCTCTCTCCCTCCCTATGTTATATTATTTCATGTATTATAATATTGTTTGTTTCCACAACCACAACCACAAAACAAAAATCATAGTATGTAGTTTTATTAATATAGTCTGGTCTTTCAATAAGTTACGAAAACGCCAATTATATAGTAATTCTTAGGACAGTATTATCGACTCGTTTAATAACACTTTTTTTATTTATAATAGTATTAGTAAGTCAATAATAGTTATTTTATAATAAGTTCACATTAATAACTTTCAGTCAATATTTGCAATAAATAGCCTTCTGTTAGCTGTCAAATACCGCCTTACCCCTCTCCTGCCATGGACGCTATATAACAGTGGTTCCCAAACTGTGGTAAGTACATTTATTCCCGGTGTTACAACGTGAAAAGCAGAAAAATACAAGGAAATTAAAGTCGTAAAAAGATAAGGCCTCATTAAATCTTATATTCGGACCAAGTCTAACCAAAAGTAAAACAGATTTAAACGGTGTTTGGAGGGATGGCAACATTTATTCATGCTCAGACAGACGCTACAGCCGCGTGGTATGTGTTTTTATTTCTCTCGGCACCATTAAAATTGTACCGAAATAGTAAATATTCTGCAGTATCTTGGTGGTACTCCAAGTTAAGAAAATGGTTGAGGATAAACCATTTCAATAAGTTTAGGAAACGCTGCCCTACAGTCAACAGTATATGGCTAGCTGTAGGCTTGGCGGGTTGATTGTTTCTTAGGCAGTCAAACTAGCACACCAAGCTCTAGTTGTTCAGAAGCGTTCCGAGATGTTTCCATCACGTTGCCGGCTCCTGATCAATCCTGAATAAAAATATCGAATATAATTTTTTAGCTATCGAATTGTATTTTTTGTAGCTTTAATTCTTAACCCAATTTAACAGCCACATGAAGACTTTGAAACTTAGATCACATCCGAGTTGTAATCAACCAATATTTCGCAATCATTGAGGGCATTAATTGTATTTAACAATCTTGCCCACAACATGAGGCTTTCACCGCTCTTCAGAGAGATTTCACTCCCTGTAATTATTATAAATGTTTGAAGGATATTTTATTTAATCACTAGCCCACTTCAGTGGCCGCACGGTCTAAGGCGTCACTCTCGCTCTATACTATAAGGTCACTGACAATGATGGAGAGCTCGGGGTTCGAATCCCGGTCGGGTCTACTGAGGGTGGTTTTTCCTAAATGGAACTCGTTCTCCACGCAAATGTGGGTATACTTTCTCTATATTCAACCTCCCCAATTCCTAATCCATTAGGGTAATTAATACTTAAGCGTATAACCCGAACGGGTAGTAAGATGCAAAAAAAAAACTAAGCACGAGTTACTTGAAAAGTGTCACCTTTATATTTTTACTTTATCTCGACACCTTGGAAAGAAAGTCTTATGATCTTCAAAAAAATCAGACTCAAAATTTTAATAAATGTTTACGTTTCATGACTCCATGAAACCAAAGTGGTTTTCGGAATGCCGTCTATCTGTCTGTCTGTACCTCAGGCTAGAGCCGAAACTATTCTACCAATTGGGCTAAAACTTGTTATTTGGGGTTTTATTAATGTCCCCCTGAGGGGTTTTAGGAATTGGATATCAAACCCTAAAATTAAGGGTAGTTTACAAATGGGCAAACAGAGAATAAAAACGATTTTCTCAACATCCGCTCCGACGATTTTGATTAAATTTTATATCTAGACATTATTTATCATAATAAACAAGATGAAAACTCTCATTTTCTCATGAAAATGTTGTTGAGAGTAATTTGCATAGAGGAAATTTCCAATTTTCAACATTTCTCCGCAACTATTTGGGATACGAAATAACTTATAATTGTAGAGTTATAGTAATATTAATGATCAAAATCTTTTATCTAAAATATATTTTTATAAAACCAATAATTTCTAAGCTATAATCAAATATGTATAATTTTTATTTCAAGTCTTTTAAAATGAATTTGATTCTTAAGCTCTTTTCTCAATTTTTCTCTAACAATGTTCCTAGTTCCTAATGTCATATAGTAAATAAGTAACAGTTTTATGATCTTTGGTGTAGTGTTTCTACAACAATGTATAAACCTATTATTTCGTTTCACAAATCTTACGAGTTTTTAGTAAATGAGTAAATATATATATTTTAAGATAAAAGCGGGAGAAAGTATGTGTATTGCACCGTACTTATTCACTGGTGATCAAGGTGTCACTATCTAAATATACAGTCAATTCCGCTTATAATGAACCATTACAGACACAGATATTTGGGTCACAATTCCCGAAATCCAATTAAATCAAAATCTGTTTCCCCTTAACCTTAAGTGAGAGGGGTAGTGAGTGACAGCCAAACAAAACATAAATATCACAAACAGAATAACTTTTATTGAAATCTATTAATTAACGTCTAAATATTTGGTTATATTATGCTGTGATTGTTGTTTTAATCAATCTTTTTTTTAGATCCTTCTTTAGAACTGTTCTTTTCGTACTTTATTCTTAGTCAACTTCACCATCTTTTGTTTCCGTGATGGAACCACCTTTCAAAACTTCCCTGATGACTTCTTCCGATTATATCTAATTCGTCATAACTTCATTCTCAATAATATATTCTTTAATTTCAAATCAATGAGAAGTGACACATTGTAGCAATTATTTAAGAAACACATCTTCCTTGAAACTTACAGTACACATCCAGTGGCTAAGCCAACGCGCCGGGAGTAGTTCTGTATAGCGACTGTTGCCACGCTTCTTTTTGCCCCCCATGTAGGCTATTTGAGTTGTTTAATGTACACTTTCTGGACCGACTGATTATATCAGAACAAGACTTATAAACTGACTTAAATATATAACAGAGACAACAACCAGCCCCGGCCGTTAATTCATCACTGTGAAAGGGGAAACCCACAATTCATTAATGATAAATTTTACGGCCATACCAGGAATTGAACCTGAGACTCACAGATCAGTAGACAGACGTGATACTGACTGAGCTAAAATGTCGGAACTGAAATGCTTCTTTTTTCTTTTCTTTTTTTAGCACTGCGTTTTACTATCCGTTCGGATTATACGCTATGTACTACTAATTACGCTAGTAGTTTAATAATTTGGAAAGCTATATTTAGAGGAAGTGCACCCACATTCGCTTGAAGAGAAAGTGGAAAATATTTTGGAAAAACCACTCTCAGTACATCCGACTGAGAATCGAACCTCGAGCTCCCCGTCATCAGCAGTCTAGTCTACTGCGAAGGTTGCACGTCAAATCACGTGGCCACAGAGGTGGGTTTATTCAATGTTGACTTTATATATAATAGAAAATAATTTGCAAGAAGGGAGTTCACCCTAAGGTTTCTTTACGTACGCAAGTCTATTAAAAGTTTCAGATTTATATTTTTCTCTGCTTTAAAGTACCCGTTTCATTTAACACACAATCTAAGGTGTAAGGCAAGAAGAGGAAGTTAAAAATAAAAAAAATATCTATGTGGAAATTCTCAAGCTTCCCTAAGTGCACATGCTAAGCTTTCCATTACCATTTTTTCTGGTTTTAGAACTACAAGCATAGCTAGTCATGTGGTTTAAGGCTTCAAACTCACAATGAATATAATGTAGGGATAAAGATAATACGCATGAGATGCACACCCTAATATTTCCTTAGGCACGTATACCTATCTATGCCAAATTTGAGCTTATTTAAAAATGGTCTATTAGTTAACCAAACTTTACCCGTCCGGGCTGTCCACATGTTTACAATGACGAAACATGAAGATAGGATTTAGAGTCAATAAACCCTATTTTCGTGGAGAAAGAGTGGAAAACCAGTTAGGAAAAAAAAATTCTTTGCTAATCTTACCTAGATTCGAACTCTAACCTCCCCATTACCGATGAACCAGACAAGATAAAACTAACAAATGTGTACCCATGCCCACCGGTATACGAGAGAAATTTGTAGAACAGCTTCAACCTGATGGAGAACCACGATTAATCTTTGGGTGAGGCCCTATTTATTATACAAAGGAATATTTTAATTTAAACAGTCCATTTTAAAAATAATTGAACAGGAAGATGCAAATAAATACAAGACTAGATGCAAATTTAGACCTTGCCTCTCACGGAATATTAATAAAACGAGTCGTACCTAGGCGAGAAAGCGCCTAAATCAACTCTTCTGCTGTTCAAATCCCATGGTTTTCAATGAAGACCAGCATAGATTTAAACGTTTTGTAAATTGTGTTTTAATTTTAAAACAAAGACATTTTGTAGAGCTCTCAACCATTTTTTTATGACATAGGGAACTCTGTATTTAACTACATTGCTAGGTGACCTGGTGGTCTAGGGGTAAGGTGTCAGACTTCTGTGCTGAGGGTCCGGGGTTCAATCCCCGGTCCCGGCACGGATTTATCTGAATACCAAACCCTTCCTTCACCTCTGACAAGACGTGTATTAATCACAACTTGTGAATGTGAGGAATGCCAGGCCTCCACCGTGGTTCGGATTCCACGTTAAACTGTAGGTCCTCCATTTCATCTCACAATCACCCTATCATTGCACATTAGCGTAAGTGCGTATAACCCGAACGGGTAGTAAGACGCGGTGCTAATAATAATAATAATAATAATAACTACATTGCTTTGCAATGCTTGCAGTCAGGACAAAGGTAACCATCTTGAGTACTTCTTCATTAATGGATTAGGTACATCCATGACTATTACTCGGAAAAAAGGTCAAATGAGAAACATGTTTATAATAACTCTTTTACTTGTTTTTATGTATCCTGTCTGTCATTGAAGTGTTAGGATGCACTATCTATAAGTGTAGTTTTTCAATTATTTGTCTATGTTAATGAGGGCGCATATTATCTCAAACGACCTTTATTGGACCCCCTAGACTAGGCCGCCCATTTCTTGGGCTCATCCCGATCTTTTGGGAACCTTCTAAAAAGGCGTTGGTATGGTTTTGTCTTTCTAAATAGTTTCCCACCCTCCCTCCGAACGAATTCGAGAACATGTCTTCTTATAAATTCTTCCTACCTCTCAACTATCCTATTAGTGTAAATACGATGATTACCAGATGAGTAGTAAGACGTTAGGCACGAAAAAGTTTCCCATGCTTTACTTTTCACTATCCGATCGGGCTTTATGTATATTTACACCAACAAGGTAGGGATGAGAGAGGTAGAATTTCAAGGAAATAGACCCACATTTGCTTTTAAGAAAACCTTTTTAATAAACCTTGTCAGGGCTCGTAGCGGCAAAACAATATATGGTGACATGTTTCAGCATTAATCTGTAACTTAAGATAAGCTCAACATTTTCACAGTTTTTATAACAAAAAAATGTTTTGGTTAAAATATATAAAATATTGCTTAATTTGATTGGTTTATTATAATTTTATTATTATTCTTTGGTAAACAGTTTTGAAATATTTGTCGAGAGCAAAATGGCATTCTCGTTCAAATTCTGCGATGTCCATGACATCATGGGCTGTTGAGATTACTATGGGTGGAAAATTAAACTAAACGTATCTAATGAATAAATATTTTATTTATTTTGACCTAAAAAGTTTTTGCTGTAAAAACTGCAAAAATATGGAACTTAAACACGTGCTTCATTCCACAACAGTAAAACGGAGATGCACGTGTTATTTAGTTTCGTTCCCAAAGAGCTTAAGTTGTTTCTCAAGGGGAACACAAGGTGATGAATTGTATATTAGTAACTTGCTGCTTGTGAATAGGTCGTATTCACAATAAAATGGTGCGGTAATAACTCTCATTGTGTAAACTACGGTTTTGGTTTGGTTGAGATATTTTTTGAAAACTAAGTGTTTTGTGCCAACAGCCTACCTGTCACAAATGCTTGAAGAAAAGAAAAGTGAATGTGACATTACTATGGTCCACCATGGTGTTGATCAATCTGAGGGTGGTGGGGCGCATGCTGCTCGCGATGTTTTCTTCACTTCCATCATTCTCAACGAGTTTATTTTTTAAAAAAGAAGAAAAGGGTGAAACCCAACATATCTTATCGAAAATCTTGCCGCACAAAAACAGCATGAACTATACAAGTATGGTTATTCAGGTGCGTCGCGCTGAGAGGGGGGTGTGTCCCTCCTCCCCCAATTTGGGAAAAATCTTGAAAGTTGGGAATTTTGTTGAGAGTCGAGATCTTGGCTTGGAAAATTCTAGAATTACTCTGTACCACAGTACTTTAGATTATGAAAGTTATTGACCACAGACTTGTAAAGACAAATTTTAAAATTTCAAGCTGTCTATAGCCTACTATTTAAAATTTTCCAAATTCATAATTCATCAAACACTGAAAGGAGATAACTTCTGTAGTAGATTGTATATAAAGCTTAGTTAATCAAGTAGGTTAGTAACGCCATTGTCACTACCTACTAGTTTAAGGTTACTACTACTACTAGTACTACTACTACTACTACTACTACTACTACTATACAATAGTAGCCTTGAGAAGGTTAGGTAACGTATTAAGTTGATCACCTAATAAAGCCTGGTGTAAGTTTTCCTACACGCAATGATGGTGAATGTCGAAACAAATAACACTTGTAACTTTAAAAATCCATCATCAACAAATAACTTAAGTAATACAGTTGCCTAAATCCATGGCCCCTATTACCTGAGGGGTATTCTTTAGCCTCAGATCCCTTCCGCCCCTCAGTGTTCTCAACGTTGCCCTTGTTACCTGGTAATTTTGGATTTAAAAAAAAAATTCAGAATGTCTAGAGTTGGGGAAATTCACTGATTCCCTCTCTATATCTCTAACACACACACACACCCACCCCCAAATATATTTTGTGCGGCGCCCCTGTGATCATTGTAGTATAATATTGTACTTGTATACTGGTTATAAGTAAAAACATAATAATTAAAAGTGTTACTTGTTTATTAATTATTACTATTGACGTTACTTTTTTGTTTTTCCTGGGGACAAATATGTTTGCTGCACTATACAGATTGGCCCGCGAGTCATAAAATATTGGACCACATTGAGCCACAGTCCAGTTTTCATAGGAAAAACTTTTATAAAATACAAGCATATTTTGTTGCGGTCAACATTGATAACATTTTACCATGATAAGAAAATTACATGTATAAGAAATCTAGTACAGTACCTATCCTTTTGGTATCCGAACCATTCCGGGCTATTCAAATTTAATTGCTCTAATGAGATAGGAATGAGTAAGGTAGAGTTTTTAAGGAAAAGTACTCGCATTTTTGAAGAGGAAAAATTGAATTTAAAAAATAACGTTTTGATACACCCATCCGGGATTTGAATTCCACCCTCCTTATTACAACCAAACAATAATAGACTAGATTAACGTTTGTCCCATGTACACGGCGATTCCGGTATTATTACAATCATATTTGTTTGCAAATTGTCCCAGGTTGACGGTTTTGATTAGGGAAAAATTCAAGAGAGAGGGACCAAGATTGGAGTACATGAATCAAATAGCGAACTATATTGGTAGAAGGTACAAATATGTAACCAAATTATCCAGCTGACAGCAAACCAATAGCAAGATTGATGACCTAATGTCGTCTTAAATTGTGAGGTTGAGCTGAAAATTTAACAATAGTACGGAAATATCATATTAGTTATCAGTTGGGTACATTATCGGAAATGAGAATATTTCTGAAAATACTAGCGGGTATATTCTCAAAAGTAATATTTACTGGAGTTCATACTTTCCTATTTACTACTTCACATTACAAATAGTGTAATAAAAACTAGGTTGGACAGCGGGAGCATAAGCTCTACTAAATTCTTCAAGTATAACCCTATTGTATATATTATGAAACATTGCCCGTATAGATAAGGTTCATCTAGTTTGGTTTACTGGTGACGAGAAGGATCGAACCCTGACCTGGTATACTAACGGTGTTTTTCCTTAAAGGGTTTCCCACTCTTACTCCACTCAAACACGGGTACATTTTCTCTAAATTCTACCTTCCTCACACCTAACTCTATTAGCGTAATTAAAATTCTTATATCTTGGATGGGTAGCGAGATGCAGAGGGCAAATAAAGAGTCTTTCATTGTGGACACTACTTAAATAAACTATGAAATAATATTTTATTTATATTACCACAATATGCATTTTGGACAGTCATTTTGTTTTTTTGTATGTGATCATAAATTAAAACCACATCTTACTGGCTTAAAACGCGATTCTTTATGAGTTTGACTTCAAATCGAAAAAGTACTTGACTTGTAGAATTAGAAAACCTTTTAAAGCATGGTCATAATTTTCTTAAGCATCCCTCTTCAAATAGCCATTCTATTGAAATGTGTGTCGTCACACTTCGTCTCTTCCGCATTAGATACAGAACGCATGTCGGCAAGTGGTGTACTACAAACAAAAAAATAAGATAAAGTGTCCATTATGTTAGGGGACTTCTGAAAACTCCATAAAAAGGTTCAAAAGATTGAATTGCGGTATTATACAGTATAAAACCTTTTTTGTTGTCAAAAGAGGAATCGTTTCCTCATGGCTTAAAACGTTTACATGGCCATATGCAGTTATAAGCTACTACCGACAATGTCAACTAATCGAACTATTTGATGTTGAGCATCAATCATTGAAGTGGCTTTTAACAAAAAAATGTAATGAGTTGTTTAAGGACGAAGTACGTGGCTTGAAATTATGTTGATGGCCTATTTACCTAAGAGATAATCTTACCATAAGGAAGTTGTAAAATATAATAATTAAAGGGATGGGAAAAAAGTAATTCTGTGCTTGTGTCTATGTGGTCACTTTTGTATGTGATTTTTTTAAATTATTCAGCTCTTAAGTTGATTGAATTATTTCGATATTTCGACAACACATACCTCATCCAAGCTGGTTTAATTTGATATTTTTAATATGTTCTGGCAAACTACATCATGCTAAAAATATAGCTAAAATAATAATAATACAAATACGATTTCGGACCTATTTAGTACCTCAATGTAATATCATTAGTTGCAATAGATTAAACGCACATTTTTCATTTTTAAGACAGTATTGTTTGCTTATCATAATTTTCACTGATGGCTTGGATCATATCTGGGCCAAAGTTGTCCAAATGCTTTTAAAAAGAATATTTTCCTACTAATTTTATATTAAGTGTATGCCCACTGGTATTTAAAAAAACTTTAAATGAGAAAGAGCCGTCTCTAAACCATCAATGTAACGAATTTGATCAGTTTTCTATAAAAATAAAAATTGAAGTGAAATTCTGGGGAAGGGAGTTCACGCGCTACAAAAAATATAGCAAATACATATTTAAAAAAAAATTATTGTTAAGTGCTAAAGTTTATCACCTTAATATTAAAAGTTATTAAGCGTGTGTGAACTATGAAGGCACTTGTTTAGGTGGTCAAATAGTCTAGATTCACTCTTGCAATAGACTAGCAGTAGTTTTCAATAGGCGGCCCGCGAAGCATATCGGTATAGCCCGAGGTAGATAATTAAAACGTAAAAGTTAATAGTTAAACTGAAAAGGTAAATAATTAAACTGAAATATATATATATATACACAAACAAACTAAACAACACTGGTTTACACCATATGTAAATCCTAAAATAAAAATAATGTTTATAATAATATGATGTACTTAGTTTTAGTTTTGAGTAGGCCTATATGCAAATTTTCAAAATTAAGTTTTCACATCCTCTGGCCCAATCCACGAAAAAAATAATAGAATTTTTGTCCTTGATGAGAAGTAATTGAGAACCACTGCACTAAACTACTGTGGACGGTGAGATCAGGGCTCGAATCCCAATTGGATGTATTGAGGATGGTTTTTTCTTAAATGGCTTTCCACTCTCCCTCCAAGAAAATTCGGGCACACTCTTACTCTAAATTCAACCTTCCTCATTTCTTTGATTTTATAGATTTTTAAATTAGTAAAAATTTCAAAACTAAAACAAGGCTTTATGAACAACTATAAATCTACTGTCACGAATTTAGTAGAGTTTCTGGAGCATGTTGGTCTTCAAGTCTCTTCTTCAAGGTCAGGTTGATGCAATTATTTATCTTTATCAAAGTAAGGCTTTTGACTTACGTAGACCTACCCGCTCATATATCAAGTGGTTTATCAGCTATTTGCAATATAGATTATTTGATTTTAAAATAGATTCGTAAACCTCAAATTAATTTTCATCTCCTTTTGAAATACCCCATGAGTCAAATTTAGGTTCACATCTCTTTGATATTTTTATTGATTATATCTTTGCTAATGATTTCAAGATATTTAAAATTGTCAAAAATTGCAGATTGACAGATTTAATCAAATTACTTTTATTATACAATAATATAATTAAAATAGAATATATATAGATCGAAAACACAATCCATATCTTTCATTAGGAAAACCGACCCTATTTTTTTACTTACAGGTTAATTATTGATAACATATTCATATTGATGATATAGGTGCTTTAGACAGTAACATATATTTTAAGTGTGCCAGAGCCCCTGGCTACTGACCAATAGGTCCTGGCATCGATTCCTCCGCGGGTACAAAGGAATTTTTTTTTTCGAAAGGTCGATGGTCGCCAGAGTTTGGTTAGTTAATCTTAAGCTAGATTTAAGATCGCCATTGACTTTACTCATTCATTTCTACTACCATCATCCCCTCATCTCATCGGGGCATCGAAAGGGCCTCCACAAAAAAAATCATGTACGATCATGGATCTATTATATATACAGAGAGGACATCCCTATGCTGTATCGTTGCGAGAAAGTGAAGCCAGCCACGCCCCCTCACGGAGAGACGGATTGAGCCGCTGTACGTCATAGTATAGCAACCGGCCGCCGGCTTAACATGGGAAACATAGGGAAAAAAGGGACGCGCGCTCACTTGAATTAGAATACAACCCGATTGAGAGTGTTTAGATGCTTTATGTAAGTAGGGTGTAAATGTTGAATAAACTTGTGTTATTTTTATGTAAAAAACATAAAAGATAACTTTGTATTTCGGGTAATAACAAGCGTCTGAAAACGCAAACTGGCCGAAAATCTAGATTGTTGTTGCTAATATTAATAAATTAACTAAAATTACAGTATGGTCACATAATGTGTATCTAATCTTCTTTTTTTAGTATTGTAGTATTTTTTAACTCATATTAACTTTGTTGTAATTTACCTAACTTTAGTAAATTGTGAGAATAGTAACTGCTATGCACAGAATAATTCTGTTTGGGAGGTGGAAGTTGTAAAATAGTATTTTCTTTCTCGGTTTATTAAGTACATTAAATATATTATAACAAGAAGTTATACAACGTATAGGTATATATTATAATCATGACTGTTTGTTAGGAAATGCAAGCAGCCACGCACTGCCAGGGATGATTCATACCCCTTCACCTCAACATCCCCCGAGTCAAGGTCGGCTTCAGTTGCGCGTCAAGATAGCACCTCCATATAACATATAATAGCAGCTCCAAGTGTACGATTAGTACATTCGGGCGTCCCTCGGGCAACGGTACATTAGTACTGGCTAATCTTTCCGCAAACTGAGTTACAGACTGATGTAGCCCAAACACGCCATTATAATTAACTCTACTTTCATTCCAATATTGAACATATATCTCACTCACTGAAACTACTTGGACTTATTAAAGTTGACACTATGCCTTGGTTATAGCTAAATTTGAATAGTGAAGTTTGATAAGAATTCATTTACCTTTAATTGACTCTCAGATTTGGAAATCATTCAATAGTCGGATTCATTTTTATTAATACAGAATTCCTAACCTCTTAGGACACCAAAATTTTTTCTCACTCACTTTTCATTGTGATGCCATTTTTGTTTTTATTTATTTTGTGTATTGCTATTTCTTGTTAATCTACCCTTCAAAATGTATAAGTATGCCTCTTGTTCCTCTCAGAATCAAAAATTATTTTTTTACAATAATTTTTAGAATCTCAGCCCTATTTGCGGTTGTATTCAGCGCAAACTCTAGACTTACCGAATTTGACTTGTGTCATAACAGAAGAGCCAGACTCAAAGTATTGTGTATTTAATATTATATTCGACATTAAAATATTTAATAAGTCTTTCTCTTTTTTTAGTGATTTTTTTTATAAAAGTTACGTTATTTTTAGTACCAAGTGTTACTACCCATTAGATGTATACGCTTATGTATTGACTACATTAATGGTTTTAGAGATAAGAAAGGTTATATTTAGAGGAAGCGCACCCGCATTTGTGTGTAGTGAGAGTGTAAAACAATTTTGGAAAAACAATCCTAAGTATACTTGACTGGGATTAGAATCTCAATCTTTCCATCAACAGTCTAATCCAACACGAGAGTAGCGCGTTAGACCATGCGTTCACCGAAGCGGGTGTTGTATCTATTTTGGCTCTCTACTTCTCTACATGGACATTGTCTTTATTTACTAACTACATTTTTTTTTGTCTAGCTGATTTCACATATAGTTATTCTACATGTAAACGTATTTTTATGCATCCATTAGTTCTGGCCTGACATAATCATACTATAAGTATTGTGGCTGTTGTTCAGAGCTATAATAAAATGAAATTAAAATTAATCTCTTATTAAAATATTAGTATTGATTCCAATAACTAGAGTTTCAATTTTTTTTACAGTTTTATATCAATTAAATCTGTGACAGAGAACGGTAAAAAAAAGTCAGACCAAATAAGAGTATGATTTTTAATATTCAATAAAAAAAGTTTCAAGGATCAGATAGTCCAGATGGAGTTTCAGAGATGATATATCCCCAAGACTCAGTGTGTTCAGCCTGTCATTTTGAAAGTAAAGCTTGAGTTTTATATAGTCTTGAAGTAAATATATATTTTACAAGAAGTATAAATCTCATCTTCTGAAGTAAAATGTAAATTTTAGATGATTTTATTTCGGTTTGAAAGAAACAAAATAAAACAGGGGGCACTCGGATTTGAACCAAGGACCTCTCAATCTGAGCTATACCCCCATTGATAAAACAATAGCTCGTAACAATAACCTCATGACTATAAAATGAAATTATTGTTTTTTATTGGTAGTTCAAAACACCTGTTTTTAAAGATTGATTTTAAGAAGTGGGGATAAGAAAGGCAGTTTAGATAAAAATGCACCCAAATTAGCGTGTATAGCCTATAGGACAGAAATCCCACAGTGATGGTTTGAAAACAATTTTGAGTTACCCTCCTCAGTGGTTTTGTTTGGTCTAAGGCGTTACTCTCGTAAAAGACTAGACTGCCGAGATTGGGGTTCGAATATTGGTTGGATGTATTAGGAGTGGTTATTTCTAAATTGTTTACCACTCTACCTCCATGCAAATATGAGTACACTTCCTCCAAATTCAACCTTATTCATCCCTAGTACACTAGTATAATTAGTACGTACAGCCATAACGGGTAGTAAGACGCTGTACAAAAATAAAATTGATTGCATCTGGCTGGGATTTTAACCCGATATCCCGTAGCCGGCAAAAAAAAATCATTAAAAGCCTTTTCCCTTCTACTATTGAAGGTAAACAAAGTTTACAAGTTATACAGAAATGTCTTAAGTAAATTACTAAATTCCCTTCTCCCTCACATTGTTCATTAGCGTGCTGGTCTGACCAACAGCTTACTATCATCACCTCTGATGAAGGTTAAAAATAAAGTCATATAGTGTTGATGACATTTTTTTAATATAATATATTATCCGATTAGCTCTATAAGGGTATACCAGTAAACCCTTGCGAAAATTTTGCACATTAAACCTTCACCCCCCTCCCCCCAAAAAAGATTTAGTCTTTTGTTGGGTTGTTGAACTTAAATGCTCAGCGAAGTGTATACACAAAATAGCAAAGAGAGTTTATTTTCGGTAATTGATATAAAAATATGGTTAGATTTTTTAACTTAGATTTTTAAACAAACAATGTGTTTTAACGTAAACTGAGTATGCTATGTCAGAAGCCGGTAAAAAATGCTATCCACTGATACCTTATTCATAGCTGTAGACTTTGTATTAGTTGAGAAAAAGGGATGTTGACAACAGAAATAATAAATAGGATTCTGATAGTTTCTTCCAAGTATGCACTTTTTACTTAAGCTACTATTTAAAGTATGATTTTTGTAGGAAGAACAGTAAAAGTTAGTTACTAAAGTTACTAAAACAATTTTAATATATCCATGCATCAAGCCTTGTTATCTGTAGCTGTCATTTTTGATAGATTTTATCAATACCTATAAAATAACCCAAATAATATAGTAAAATGTTATCACTGTTGTCCACAAATAAATATGTTTGAATTTTCTCTACTATTCTTCCAACCAAAATCAGGGTATAGTTATGTTGCTGTAGAAAGAAACAACAAAAAAATTGAACCAAAGAACTTTTAAATAAGATAATTCTCCTACTACCTACTAGATAAATCACTACAATACAAAACCTCTAATAAATATATGAAGCAAGCCAAACAAATGCTGAAGAAGCAATATTATAGATGTAGGCTACAAATTTTTCTCCTGTAAAGTTACATAAATTGATTTATTATTACCTGCATGGACTGATTCAATTACCCCTAATAAATGCACAGCGTATCACAGGTTGAAAACCACTGCCGTAGAACTTGCGACTACCAGTGTTGGTCGTTGTCTATTGCGCATAAGTTACACCCCTTTCGTGTCGACCGTTGGTGGTCTTGGGGTGAAATACTCACCTCAGAACCTAATGTTCGGGGGTTCAAACCCAATCATGTTCGACGGAGTTTTATTGAACGATAAAAATCCGTAGCACAGCATACTTAGGAGGGGAGGTAGATCCGCCGGTCTTATGTCGTTTGTGACATGTAGTAGAACTCAGGTAGCTGTGTGAAAATACGTTTCCCGGAAAAAATTGATAGGGCTTTTCACTCTCACTTAATAGAAATTCTTCTGACCAGATATAATCAGTCGGCTTAGAAAGTGCACTTTAAATACCTCAAATAAATAAATACGGACCTATACACCTCATTCGTGGACCTGATCATTTCATTATTTGGACAAATTTCTACTCATTCCGTGTACTAGCTTCTTCGCTTGACAATTTCCCGACCTGGAATTTATTGTACTATCCACTATAATATCTAGATGGAGTAAATCTTCATTAAAAGCATATTTAATAACTTTGGTTATTTGATTCATTATCAACTACATGCTTAGCTGAAATTCGTTTAAAGACAGGCCTCGTGAGAGGCGGGTGCAGGGGGTACATCGTACCCACCCCGGGGGTCTAAAAGGGGCCTGAGAATTTCCTGGGATCTCAGAAAATATTTGCATACATTGAAGATTAAGCATTCACATTTCCACTACGAGTACTATTACTAAATTATTAATAGAGGTATGGTATTTTTTGTTTTACTGTTTTTATTCCTTTTTTTTAGATATAAAAGCATAAATTAAATATATTTTTTTTTGCTTTATTTCTTTTCTTTTATTTCAGAGAGTATTAATTAATCAATTAATTTTTTTATAGACAGGATTAATGGAAAATGAAAGGGAGCCAGAAAAAACTTTGTACACCGAATTCCTCTCAGAGGCCCTGTTTAAATATATTATACTAAACTAGACCAAATTAACTTAACCTAACCTTCTGTTTTAAAACGATTAAAAGTTAGCCTAACTTAAAGCCCAAACCTATTTTTTGACTGTCTATTTCACGGAAAGAGCAAAAACTCATCCAGTTCTTGAATTGGGTAACTATTGGAGCTTCCCAATTCATGAAATAGCCAGTTCATGAACTGGGCAAAACAAGCGCTGCACAATTCATGGAATAGCCAATTCATGAACTGGGCAACACAAGCACTGCGCAATTCATGGAATAGTCAGTTCATGAACTGGGCAACACAAGCGCTGCACAATTCATGGAATAGCCCATTCATGAACTGGGCAACACAAGCACTGCACAATTCATGGAATAGACCATATTTTTGCTCAGCAAATGAAATAATCAAAAGTAGAGGTGAGTTCACGAAATGGGCAGAAGTTTTCCCAAATCAGGAAGTGGGCAAATTCACGAATGGGATGTAACATACACAAACATTTGTATGGAAGCTTATCAGACAAGTGACTGCGATTGTTTATAGAAGAATCTTTATTGGGGATTGGAAAGTTGTTTATACCTTGTATAACAAAGATAGAGAAATGATTTAGTGTAAAAAGTGATGGAGGCGAGACCAGAAGATGACATCTTAATCGTTGTCGTTTCATAAACTTAGGTGCACACCTTTCCTGTGTTTATAATGGCGGATGTAAAGTCTTTATAAGGCCATGGCTACCTAATATGAGCCTTGCGAAGGTCACCGAATGCTCATAATACTGACGTCTGTAGAGAATGTGGAAAACCAAGCTAGAGGAATTTATGACCATTGCCAGAATATAATATCATTAATCGGAGTAGGCTGAAGACACATTGTTCACTTTTAAGACAACATTGTTTATTTATGTTAATTTTTACTGACGGTAATCTTAGATCATGTGCGGGCCAAGGTGGTCTTAACTATCCAAAAACTAAGATTTCCTTTTGTATATTAAATGTAGTATAAATAATTTAAATCCACTGGCATTAAAAAAATTCTTCAAATGAGAAGGAATTGTTCACAAACCATCAATGCAATGAATTTAATCAGTATTTATAAAAATAAAGGTTTAAAAGTTAATGTGAAATTCTATGGAACGTAGTCCACGCACTGAATAGCAGTACATATTTAAAATAAATGGTACACACACATCCTCTCTCTTTTATCTTAAAATAGAAACATTTAACTTTACTGAAAATTCATAACGAAATAATATGCATTGATGAAGAAACAAAATGTAAATAAAAAACATAACATTCCATCAAAGAGCAAAAATAAAATAATATAATATACACGTGTAGAAAAACATTGAGAAAATAGGAACATCTCTGTCCACCAAAGAGAAAAACAAATAAGTTTATTTTCAAATAACTCTATGAAAAACATCTTATAGCTAGAAACTATTGGTTTTATAAAAATATATATTTAGAATAAAAGATTTTTATTTTTAATGGTAATACAACTTTACAATGATAGGTTTTTTTTCTCGGATAGTTGCGGATATATTATGATCAAACTCGCACATTTCTGTTTATGTAAAGTACTCTCAAAGTTATAGAAAACATTTTGGTAAATGTCTTGAAGCATTGTTCAACAAATGATGTTTGACAATAATTAAAATTAAAAGCACGAATGTACAATAAAATGAATGGACCAGATCAATAAATATATATTAAAACCAAGAACGATTCACAATTAAAATCATAAACACAAAGTTGTCAATATTATAAAAGAAAATTGTCAAAGCTTGATTAAAATGTGTATAAAGTTATGAAGAAAAATCGAAACCATAGGCCTTTAATAAGTTTATAGAAATTTGAAAAATAGATAAATGAAATATCATTGTCAGTTATTTTATCCACCATACCTTCATATACATTTCATTGGTAGGAGATCTTTTGGCAATTTATGCCATCATCAACCTTAAGAAATTGAGTGCTGTGACTACCGAATTATAAAACACAGCTTGTGTGTTGTGACTCATCCGAATTATAAAACTCAACACAAGTTGTCACAACACACCATTTTGCCAGGCCTATGATGGCATGAATTTCAGAAAAATCTCCTACCAATGAAGTGTATATGAAGGTACGGTGGACAAAATAACTGACAATGATATTTCATTTATTTATTTTCCAAATTTTTATAAACTTTTTAAAGGCTAATGGTTTCGATTTTTCTTTATAGCTTTTAAAACTTTATAAACAATTTAATCAAGTTTTGACAATTTACCTTTATAATATTGACGACAAATTTGTTGTTGTGATTTTAATTGTGAATCGTTCTGGATTTTAATATACATTTATTAATCTGGTTCATTCATTTTATTAAATATTTGTTTATTTAATTTTAATTATTGTCAAACATTATTTACTCTCAAAGTCATTTTCATGGGTAATTGAGAGTTGTCATTTTGTTTGTAATGTTAAACAATAGTTCCTGGATGCAACATTTATCCAAAATTACTATAGATTATTTCGAGATCTTAATATTCTCTTTCTCTTTTTGCCCTTCAGTAAATTACCCTTAATTTTAGGGCTAGATAATATATAATTCCAAAAATTACGCGGAGGAAACCTTATGAAAACTCTGGATACAAAGTTTTAGTTCGATTGTAAAAATTTATTTCGGCTCTAGGCCGAGATACTGACAGACAGACAGACTGCATCGTGAAAACCAATTTTTCTGTTTCAGAGGGTCATGAAACGTCGACCTTCATAAAATATCGAGCTCGAGTTTTTTAATAATCATAATACTTTTATATCCAATGAGTCAAGTAAAAATGAGTTGTTAAGTGCTCAAGTTTATCCCATTGATATTAAAATTTACTAAGCATGTATTAACTATGAAGGCACTCATCTCGGTGGTTGAATAGTCTAAGGCAGTGATGTCGAGACTTTACCACGTTGAATAAAGTATTGTTATGTGTTTATTTTCATCATATCGGTGTGCCACTCAGTGGCACGAGTACTATAGGTTTGCCATCCCTGGTTCAAGACGTCACTCTTGCAATAGATCAGACTACCATGAACGGTAAGAACGGGGCTCGAAACCAGGTCGGGTGTAGGACCTACTGAGGATTCTTTTTCCTAATTGGTTTTCCACTCCTCCTCCATGAAAATGAGGGCATAATTCTTCTGAATTCAACCTTCCCTATCTTTAACACACTATAGTAATTAGTTAATATACGCACAAACCAAAAGGGTAGTAAGGCGCGGTGTCAAAAAACTACGAAGGAATTTTAAAAATTGTGTTTATTATATTCATCAAATTTTCTGGACCCACAGTTGCGGGCACACTGGTAAAGGCGTCAGTTTCATCCTGTATGGTTTATAATCAACAGAGAGGCTAGATTCAAATCTTGTTTTTCCCCTTTATCACTTTTAACGCAAATGTGGGTACAATTTATTTATTCTCTAGCTTCCGCATCCATACACAACTAATATAAATATATAAGCGTAAGACGCTAACAATTTTCTAAATTCCCAATAACTCTTTAAATTGTATCACTTTTACTATACTGCTCTCTTGATGCATATTTATTTATTTCCAAAGCTCATCTTAGAAATGTTAAGAGAAATAGACTTTTGTCAATAATAATAATAAAATGTGTTCCCTTTTAATGGCTAAACGGATTTTTCTAAATTATTAATAAAATCTAACTTCTTTTAACTTAGTAAAAATTGCAAAACTCTATTAAGTAATATCAAATTGTATCATTACAACGATTTCAATTTTAGAGCTTAAGCACATTAGTTTTATTTTTAATTGTATGCTATATCACTTAACAGGTGATGTCCTAGAAGTTGAGTCCAAAGTTGAATGTCTTACGTAACTTTTTAATTCTCTTACTTAGAGATTCTTTAGATGTACGGACGGCATAGCCTCACTGGCTTTCTACACGTATAAAATTGCGAAGCCCGATCTTTCTATGTAAGTAAAGCAGTAGCAGCATAAACGTGCTCAGGATGTGACTGAGGGTGCCAACTGGGAGACGAAGGCTGTGGGATCCCCTCCTCCTCCTCCTCCTCCTCTCCAACGAATCTTGTTAGTAATCGCAGGAAATTAAAAACAAGAAAGAATCCATGTTTTATTTTATTTTACAAGATTATTCTTTTAAAAAAAACAATAATTATAAATTACAATGTCATTCATCGGCCGCCCTAGGATCAGGATCTTAGGCCTATACATTAATCCTTGGAATAACCATCGAAACGGTTTTTTTTTAAAAAATGGGTACTTCGTTTTTATATGTCCCTCCAACTTTTCCTATTTTTTGGGTGATTAGTGGGGGTGTCCTGGCACCCACGGCACACATGCTGCGCACGCCAATGACTAGCAGGACTGGTCATGGTCATTTTGTTGGTGGTTTTACTAAATAAAATACAGGAGAAAAACGTTAAATGTTTGAAACGATAGAGACTACTATTTTACCTGTGGCCCGTGTCAGTTTTTTATTCGATCCAAATATTTTCCACTACCGGCTTGCTAGTCCTGTCGTAGCTTCATATGCCTTATAATCTAACTTTTAAGACTAAGACAGGCGCAAGTCACAGCATTCAATCCCCGTCCGTTAATTTATCGATGTAAAAGGTTAAACCCACATTTCACCAATGATACATTTTTAGGCCATGCCGGGAATCGAACTTGGGACCCTTAGCTCAGTAGGCAGACACGCTACTGACAGATTGAGAGAATACTATTAATATAAATAAATGATGGGAGTTAAACGGACTATTCTGGCGAAGAAAATTATTACTAGCGCAACCATCACTTCCACTAGATGCGTATAGATGGCAGCACGTTGTATCGCTGTTAAAATACTGTTTTTCGCTTTAAAATATACTTTATAGCAAAAGTTTAGACATATGTAGCAAAATAAACATAAATTTATTGTTTGGCTATATATTTTTATTCTATAAATTATCAAAATATAATTCAATAAATATTGTCTATGTATTTAATGAGATTATAGCCTGTAATTATCACTGACTTAATTTATTTTTAAATCTTTAAGTTATTCTCTATACGAGTGACTCTTTCTATGAATTACAGGGGGCATCTGTAATTAGTTTAGGTATTTTTATAACGGGGGAGTGACCTTAAATAGGCGCTGCCCCATTAATTTTAATTTTAATTAATTTAATTAACTTACAGATGAAAATTGAGTCATTTAAAAACTTTGAGCTCTAATCTTAAAGGCTCTTTTTTAAATATTTGAATTGGATAATAAGGAACGTTTAAGAATTTTTTTTGGATAAAATTCAATTTTTAGTGAAATTAGGTTGTACAAGTTGTATTAAATTAACGCGAAAGACATAAATTTGTAATATAAAATAAATATATGCACTGTATTTGAATGATATTTGAAAGAGATTGGCAATATCAATTACAAGTTATGATACATTATAATTAGGAGCATCTTGAAATTATAACAAACATCGAAAAAATTCAGTAACATATTAAAATTGTAGACATTTGAGTCAAAATTTCAAGATACTCCTAATTATAATTTGTAATTAATATTAACCATAACTTTCAAATATCATACAAATACTGTGCATATATTTTATATCATATTACACATTTATGTCTTTGGCGTTAATTTAATACAACTTGTATAACCTAATTTCACTAAAAAATTTATTTTATTTATAAATATTAAAATATATTAGTTGTTATAAAATATATATCAATTCAAGGTGATTCAATTAACTGAATTGATGAACAGTGCACTTTCAAACTATCGATTTTAGTTCTCAAGTTCATTAATGATTTAAAATTTTGTGATTTGGTATCGGATATATCTAAGTATAATTTATGCTTACAAATCATATCTAACAGTTGTAACGAGTCGTTCACGAATCACACGTCCCCAGATAGATAACCATTATTAATTAATATTAAATACGAAGTTATTACTCTTCCTCTCCTTTATTAAAGTTATTAAAATAACTATTAACTAACCTAAAAGCTGTTTCTTGTTTCTTAAAAATTTTAGATTATTAAATTTATTTCAAAACAAAATTAAATGACACTACTTACAGTTTAAAAATGGGAAAAATTATTTATTCAACCTAAATTTAGAGTCAGCGATGATAAATACTCCCCATAAAAGATTGAATTAAAATGCCATGTTATTTACGTCAAAGCACATAAAGCTAATTAATCACCAAGAGTGACACGAATAAAACATAAACCACTAGGATAAAACCCAGCCCAGTGGTATCTAACTAAAACCAGCCGAAGGGTCATATTCATAAACTCGCGGTGTGTTGCGGGTCACAGCCTATACAAACATGTTTGCTTAAATATATTCTATACTTATGTTTTATTCAGCGCGTCCTTATACCCGTAAGGACTATGCATATTTTAGTCACGTTAGAAGGTAAGGGATGAGGACGATATAATATAGAGGAAATGTAACCGCACTTGAGTGAAGGTACAGTAAAACCTTGGATTGCGAGTAACTTGGTTTGCGAGTGTTTTGTAAGACGAGCAAAAATTTTCAATAAATTTTAACTTGATAAACGAGCGATATCTTGCAATACGAGTAGTACTACGGTTACGCTTTGTCTACCGAGCAGTGTCATTGGATAGGTTCTTTGTTAAAGTCGCACAAAAAGAAAAATATTCTAGTGAGCCAACATATAGCAGTGATTCCGTTAGTGACAGTGAAAGTCATCCTAAACAATAACACACCTCCTATCTCTCTCGTCCACCTCACACCAGCCACTATTAAATTTAATAAATAAATTTGATTACAGTAAAGTTACATTTAAATAACGAAAATAAAAAAGGTATTAATCATTTTTATATTAAATATTTTTGGGTTGTGGGACGAATCATCTGAGTTTCCATTATTTCTTATGGGGGAAATTCGCTTTGATATACGAGTGCTTTGTATTACGAACACGTTTACGAAACGAATTATGCTCGCAATCCAAGGTTTTACTGTA